>JACXSJ010001632.1:0-79437 GCA_014851325.1 Pentalonia nigronervosa
TACTATACAAATAATCTGAGAATCTTAAGAAATTTATAACCTTTTTAAAAATGTACTTTAATAATTTTTACCTTTAACCAATTTTTCTCTATAGTTATTTTAATCGCGCGAAATAAATTCCATGCGTGTATTTTAGATACAGTCCGTCAGACGGTGTGATTTTATGACGTCACGTGTAAAACGCGACTTATATTTAAACTCAGACGCAATTGTCCGACAACGACTTTAAGACCACCAAAATTATTCTTTTTTAAAGCACTATATTTTCACATAATAAAAAAAATCAGTTTTTTTAATTGCGTAGTCCTTTAAATAATAAAGGACAACACTATAATAAAAAATATAATATTATACAGGGTGAATTATTGTGATGATACACGATCCGTTGTAGTCATATCCATTATCCCCTTCACCACCCCAATTAAAGAGCTTTACGAGGTGCCATAGTCTATATATAGACTACATAATATTTATTACATTACTCTGTTTAACAGGGTAATGTATATATTATGATATATTAATATTATATAGATATAGATATGGCAACACTCATAGGTCACCTTGTATAGTCTGAGGAGGAGTAGTGATCAGGCACGGATTCAGAGCACAGTTCTGGGGGGGGGGCAACCACACATATATAGTATACATTGATTATAAATAAAGTATTAATAGTATTTATAATCAATGATAGTATCCAGTAGTAGGGACTTTTATGTCTTGGGGGGGGGGAGATGAGTCCCTAGGCTCTCCTGGATTTGTCTCTGCCTCCCGGATCCGCCACTGGTTGAATGTAGATAAAGTTTTCTAGCAACATTTTTCAAACTTTTCATACCTTTATAATCCTTTCACACATGATAAGCTGAAAGCATATTATATCGCCTTTATTATAATCTGTATATGTTTGAAAATAATATTTTAACTGACTCAATATTTTGCCATAATGTGTGTTTTAAACGAAGTGGATATATTGTGTAAAAAGAATAAATATTCTTATTTCATTTACACGTTAAAAATATAGTTCTTAAAAAAAGAAAATAAAATAATGCATATTGACCTATAAATAGTATTATAATGTATAAGGACATGTTTGTGAGAAATGGCATAAGTCAATTTTTAGAATTTTAATATTATGCATTAGTTTTGTAGGTAATTTTACGCTGAATTCGTATTAATATTATAAATAAGATAGTTCAAATCACGTTAAGTCGACAAAAGTTTGAAAGAGTAAAAAAAATATCGAATAAGTGGCGTCTAATTATTTTATGATGTCGGTTTTTTGTTTTACTTTTATGTTATATTAATATTATTATTGCCCCCACCCCCCACCCCTTGTGCACTATAAATTCATCAAATGGGTGTAATATGGGAAATTCGTTCTATGACAATTGACGATATTTAATTATGACGATAAATTGTATTTTATATATCTGGTTGGTACATTTTTGTCAGGTTGCATAAACAGTCACTAAATATTTAACGAATCAATAATGAGCACATGGACCTTTAAATATAGTTTATTAGTCTATTAAATTGTATTGATCCATTAAATTAATCAATTTTTTCATGCAACCCGGCGTAAGAGTAAGAGTTTTCTCTTTAATATTAGGAATATTTTTAAGAGAGCGTTTTAACTGTATGCATATGGTATGGATATTAAATATTAATAAAATAATATGTTTATTTTGCAAACAGGAATACATGGTAGGTACATAAGGTTCTTTTACGTATGAATTTCTCTTAAAATATAAATTCTAATAAGTGATTAACTGTTGTACCTTTAAACAGTTTCAAGGAAACATTCGATCCTACACTACTGACGGAGCATTATTAAATACATGGTTTTTTTTCTACAAATATATTCAAAAGTTTTTTAATTAACAATAATATACTTATATAACTTATAAGTTATGCTTTGCAATAAATACAAAATAATATTACAAATAATATTTGTTTACAAAATCCGCACACAGGAGATATCAGTAGCATAGGTACCTACTTATGTTACTAATTTAATTGATATAAAATTTAAAAATGATTCTGAACGGAGTTAGGCTTATTGAAGTATTTATTGGACATTTTTAAAGTGTTAACTTTTATGTTCCTCATAAAAATAAAATGCAATCACATTGTTTTGAAAATTATTTCCTTCTATATAATACTTTATAGTTATTTCTTATTATATTAAATTATAATTTGAAGTCTCTGGGGTCATTACTTTTAAAAAATAACGAAAATAATCAATTTTGTTAAAAACGCGCAACTGTATCCTAATAGTCATTATTTTTCTCCGATTGCCAGTAGTTTTTTTTTTTAACGCTCAGATAAAATATTGTGTAAATCAAAAAACTATATGTTTAAAAAGGTGTGATTTCGGATCCAAAAAGTGTAAACCATCATGGTTATAAAAGTTATAGTGGTTTTGCAGAATAAATCCCAAAAATGTTATGCCGAATACGGCCATGAACTCCTTTCAAGATAAATTCAATAGACGAATGGCCATAAGTTTTGAATTCGAAAAGGATATAATCGGGAAAAAATGGGCAAATGGGTGAAGCCGACTACTCGAGATAGCGTATTTATATACATAATATTAATATAGTAATAATATTTATATAGTGGAATAGCATAGTATATATAGGTAAGTAGTATGTATTATGTGTCTTAAGGGGAATACCTTCGAGATTTAATACGTACGAAGAATAAACACATATATAAATAATATATAATATATATCTGCAAGTATTATAATAATATATGAAATCTTATACGAAATCACTACGATTTTTTTAATTTCTTTTATTACTTCTTATGTACGCGTATACCTACAAATTACACCTATACATAATATACATATTATATACATAGATACTTATAGGAAAATTATGTGATATTACGTCAAAAAAATATATAAAATGAAACACATATTTCACCGTACATGGTTATATACTCATATATTCATATTATTATGGTTATACTTTTAACACTATGCGCCCGAACAACGCTCATATAGTATAATATTTATATATTTGGCTGTATAATGCGCTTGAACAAATTCGCATTTTATTATATTCTCACATCGTGATCGCTATCGGTAAGATGATATTTGCATTATAGTAGGGACGCCATATGGGGGATGGCAGGGTATACTTTGGCACTCTTATTTTTTTCTGTGTCTTATTTGCTTGCCATAAAATGTATAAACGCGGCAATGGCCGATACACCAAAGTAAAATATATATTATAAAAACCATAATGCGTATAATATAATGTGTATAGAAGTAATGTATATTTATTCGGTAGGTATTAATTATAGATGTGTATGATTATTAATTATTAGTGTGCACCGCATTATTGTATAATGAAGAAAAAGTGGCCTGCTTAAATGTTGGTACCCCTATTTAAAAAAAACCATATGGCGTCAATGCGGATTAGTTTTATTCTCTTTCGTAAATCTTACTATTTTATAATGCGAATGCTGATGACCTATTATATATGCTAATATATATATGTCCATTTCATTAGATAATTGTTATTTTTAAAATGTGAGTTTTTTTTTAATAGGAAGTGGATAGGACTACGATGAAAATGTTTACTACTTTTTAAAAATAAATAAAATTTCAAATACGCGTTACCGCAATTGTACACTATGTATAAATCGCTTAAAAAAAGTTCGTGTACCTACTTTTTCAACTGGATATTTTTAAGAAGCTCTCCCTTACAATTCAATCTTGGATTCGACACTGCATTTAACCCTTCCAATTTAAATAATAATATCTTATCGAAATCAGATCTGTCCTTGGTCAGGCGTTGATAAATGTATAAATATTTAAACAATAATGTAACCCGTGCTTTTATGACCCACCCTCCAAACAGATCCACGACGCCCTATCGTTCGGCGGTGGTGACGGCGACGACCGGAGACTGTACGAGCTGCAGCAGGGCGCGGCGGCCAACACGCTGCTGTATGTGGGACTGTGTTCGGTGGCGCTGGGCCTGATCATCGCGTTCGTGGGCACCGGTGAAAAGGGCTTCAAGACAGTCCAACTCCGGTTCATCGGGCCCGGCATGATCGCCATCGGCGTGTGCTGTTGCGCTGTCCGCATTATGTTGTGCTTCTGTCCGCCGTCGTTTTGCTTCAAACGTCGCCGGCACAAGGGCGGCGGTACTTCTGATAAAATGGCCGAGTTCTACAAGTACATGCCGTTCCGGAACCATCCGATAAGCGCCAACGCCGCCAACTCCGCCGCCGCCGAACCGCTCACCGGAGTCGTCGTCGAGACCGTACCGATGACAGTCCTGAAACCGGCGTTGAAACGCGTGTCCATGGCTGCCGACCAGCAACCGCAGTTCGTCGGTCATCAAGTGAGTCGCCCGTTTTTTTTTTAGTCATAATATTTGTACCTACGTTAAATATTACGTATGCCCATTAAGGATTAGACCATGCAAGTAGAGATAACCACGTAAGAGGATACGTGGCCACGTGGGTATGATGCGAAACCTCCCATTTTGATTTCAGTCCCACACCTCCCCTCTACCATCAAAAAACGATTATTTTATATTTTTAAAATCATAAAATGCACAAGCAATGTTAAGAAATTCGAATTTAAATCAATGATACACGAAACGGATTTGTATAACAAAACGAGCATTGAAATCCCAATCATATATTATTGTAGAAGTTATAAACAAATTTGAAATTCCCCCTCCCCCATTTAAATGTCTCACTACGCCACGTCATGGTCGCCACTGTATATACCTATAACATACAAAACGACAATGTATTAATTGTGTCTTTTCAAATTTATATTTACTTCAATACATTTATTGAATGAATCATAGGTACAAAACTAATTTATTAAAACTTTCATGCCAGAGTTAGACTTTCATCAAATCTAAAACGTCAGTATTAAATTTACTTAGCACGGAAGTGTATACTAGACGTGCAAAGTATGGCGCTGATTTTTTTTATCCTTCTATTTATAAACATGTACGAAAAAGAAACATTCATTATTATTTGTATTGTTCGTTCAGCGGAAACCGTAATACGGCTGATCTCGCATTGACAAAAATATACAATTGATAGGTAGGTACTATAGAAAAATATTTAAAACGAAAATATTTATATATAACAAACACCCACCATCGAGTTCAATTAATATTCTCTGAACAAAACAAAAATATGTCAGGGCGAACTAAATCAAAAAGCCTTTAAACTTGTTATTTTAAATTAATTTTATAATACCGTGTGTCTGTGTATATTGTACATTGCGTATATACTCATTACTCTGGCCCACGTTCTCCCGTGGTCCGGATTATAGTGTGTTCGTCGTTACTAAATTGATGTTTGCGTTGTAAAACATATTTTAAACAATTAACCGTAATATATATGTTGTACACTTGTACGAAATAAATGAAATACATAATTATAAAAGTAGAATAAAATATACGAGTCTTGTGACGATTTGAATTCTAACAGTGATTCACTAGAACATTCGTTTATTATTAAAAGCAGTGCTTGAATTGGAAAAAATTAGAGGGGGATGCAAAAGTGTAAAAAAATATACGGGCCTGATTATTTAAATATCTTATTAATTTTTTTTTTTTATTTATTAAAAATTAAAATGTTTCAGCATATTATACATGCTATTACAAGTTTGTTAACAGTTTTATATTTTATGACAAATTAAGAAATACTAATATTGTTTGTTGGTGAAATAGTGATGTGAGTATTCATGCAAATGTTAGTTAATATTTATTTTTAGTGGTAAATTAAATTAAAGTTAAATTAAATTTGGTCTTCGTCTTCGCTTGATTGTGATAGGAGAACATCTTGGGGTAGTCATGGTTTTAGACGGCGATTTTTAGTTTTTGTTCCCAGGTATCTTATTAATAATAATATAATTAGAAGGGGTACGCGTAAATAATTTATAAAAAGAAGAGAGATTGCATCTCTCCTCAATTCAAGCACTGATTATAGGCACCAACAAACTACTGCAACGTTTTCATCTTCATCAATATAACTAATCTAAGAATATATCCAGTAAAGAGTTGACTAAAAGTACTAAATGCATATTTTCAGATAATAAATCGTTTATTTTGACGTATTTTGTTTTTATAATACGAGTATTGCTTGATTGGGCGAAAATATTATTATTTATTACATTATTCAAATATGCGTTATCTTATGTACCTACCTATTTTAAATAGCTGTATTATACATCTATCGCCATTAATGATTATTAAGTAATATTCATAAATTATTAAATGGAATATACTGAAACTGTTGTTTTTCGTTGGATTATAGATACTTTTGTATCTTAACCGTACTTTGTATTAACACTGATTAGATAACTTAAGTATATTTAATCAATGGTATTATACGTGTCCGGCAGTATAATAATTAACAATACTCGTGAATGGGTTAAAAGTTTAAAGTCGTCACTCCAATAGTGATTTTTAGTAACACGCACAAAAAATATGCAAAAAATTGTTTTCATCCTTTCACCAAAGACTGTTCTATGCTGTATTCTTATCATATTTTGAATCTTTTATAATAGGTACCTTATTACTATCAATAATTAACATGAATAAAAAATAATAATCTTTAATATTCACATAATTAAAAGGAATTAACTAAGTCCAAAGACGGAAGCCCACCAGAGATGTGACTTTCAAAGTGTGAAAATCTGTGTTTCTGCGTAGGTGGTCGGTCAGTGGTAGACCTTGTGCGAAGTCAACACGTGTCAAATGAATTACACAAATTACACAGATTTCAATTTCGTGCGATAAGGTTATTTTTCTTAATATATTGTACCTATAGGTATTAACAAGCGTATATTTAATTCTGAAGATATACTCAGTATATAACTTTAGGGTGCGGTTTTTTGTACTCAGATCCAACCTTGTTCCGGAAGAAAGTCGTATTTCGTCCTGAAGAAAACGATAGTTTATTCGATATTTACACGCGCTATTAGCTATTATATTCTATAGATAAAAATAAATTATAATTTTGTGCAACATAAATTTTAATTTTAAATGCTGACCACATAATGATAATGTATTAATATAATTATAAAATATTTACTAATTTATTTATTCATTGTACACACCTTAAACTATAAGACTAACGGTTTTGTGTGCGGAAAGGATTGGGTGTGTAGTGTGTACTAAAGGTGAATTATTATACAAACACACAATATTTTATAAATTCTATACCCAGGTCATAAAATGTCCGGTCGAGTAAACATTTTAAAAGGATCGTTCCCAATCTTCAGTCTTATGTCTAAAATGGTAACTGTTTGTCGAAGTCATATTAAATTTGCCATTATCGTATAAAAAGATGGGTACTGGGTAGAGGAACCAGTTTGGGTGTATGTTCAAACAACTGAAATTTGTCTACGTTGAATTTGCATTTCGTGTTAAAAAAAATAATTGTACCTATTATACTGCCATCTATAAATGTCATATTCATTGATATGACGGTAACGTATTTTGAACTAAAACTAAAATAGTCAATAGATATTAGTTTTTGCAACGCGAATTCGTGATGTTTATAATAGTTTTGTCTCTTATTATCATTACTTCTAATCCATTGTTACCTCAAATAATATTACCCCGACACGTGTGTTTAATTGAGTGAAAAATTATTTTATATTTACAGTTTTGTACGATAAATTATAATATGATATACATACAAATATATCAAAAAAATAATGTCTTATCATTCGTTGATAGAGATGAATTTTGAGAAAAGGTGATTTATTGCCACCTAACCTAATACACATTTCCCACATTATCATTATTATTTTTATTAAATATGTGACAAAAAATAATTTTGACAACATAACCATATAGTTTTAAAATTAATAACGTTATATTGCCATGTTAATCTAATAATAAAAAATATTGGAACCAATCAACTAAAAAGTCTGACTAAAAAAATGTGGAACGCTTCACGATTTTGTGTGTCATCCTCGTACAGGGGCCATGCTAATTTTCTCTGTATCGTTCCAATTTTAGTATATGTACTGCCGAAGAAAGTACACTAACTTTATAAACAAACACTGTATATATAGAGCGCAATGTCCGACCATGATATATGAGAGCAGGTATCGCTTATTCTGAACATAACGATCGTAACGAAACTGCCAATAGATGGGGGCGAGCTACTTCGGGAACCGATCGGACGATCATTTTTTCTAATGATTGGTTCATTTCACAATTTTGTTGATAAATAGTTTATTTCAAATTTTGAGTATGGAGGCTGTATAGAATAGTCAGGAACAAATCATCACTTCATGTATTTCAAATACAAAATTAATCAAATTTGGCTACTGAAAATTCAAAATACAAAATAAAAAAATTATTTATTTATGTAGTGGGTATTTATTTTATCCGAAGACTAAAATTCGTAAAACACTTTTTTGTTATGGTCAAATCATTCTTTAGGCGTTAGTTTAATAAATGCGTGAACCTTAAGCCAGTATCACACTGCTTGTTCGACATCAGTTGATCGACATTTTTTGTCGACCAACAAAAGTCATTAAACGTCAAATGAATGTATTTGTCGATCGACCAATGACGAACCAGTGTAATACCACAAACGATATTTATATAATCTGTGGTAATGTCGGCTTTATATAGTTATGTATATGCTATTTTTTTTTTTTTTTTTGGCAATACTGTCGTTACAGTCTTTCTGACCGGCCTCGGCCACCTGAGCTCGCTCGTGCGTACTGTTTTTCCGCTTGTTTTTCCGACACGACGTATTACTTTTATGGCGTACGACTACCGTAGTTTTAAGTTGTAATTATTTTAGGGGCTTTTTACAATAAAAGCCGCATATTCATTTAATTAATCTTGTTATTTAAGATGTTGCCTTCAATTAATTTCTGACGTATTATTTCTTTCAGTTATAATTATAATTTCGTTGCCCTTAATGCTGTTATTAGCAGTAACGTCATTTAAGAGAAGGCTGGTGGAAAATCGGCCCCGCTCATAACTCATAGCGGGCTACTCGCCCGGGGATTAGAGCTCATATTTGTTGATATTTTTAAAAAACATGCCGATAGACTCAATAGAGAAGAATATTATTAGATTTTTTCTAAAACTTCCTATACTAATGCAGTATAGGTAAAGGTTTATATTATTTGTGTTTTTGCTGTTTAAAACTTAGTATTATGAAAAATAATTTGTTTAATTAAACATTTTACGAGTGTAGCAAGTGGTCTAAGAAAAACTAAAATGACGCCCCTGGTTATCAGTTAATATCTATGGTTACAACATTGTTATTGTGGCAAACGCGCAAATAATAAATCTATAATTTTAATTATTTTCTAGCAACTTAAAATACATGTCAGGATTCAATAATCAAATGTAAAATGTCCATCCCAATGATTTTGTGTTTGTCTGTCATCACTTATCACGTTTTAATGGAGCAGAAAAAATGCTTCAATAGTTATTATATTTTGGGTTTGGTTTCTGGTAGCAAATTTGATCTAGTGGGGGGAGGTAACGGGGCGTAGTTAAAAATAAAAAATGCCCAATATTTTTTTTATATCTAAGATAAACTAACAAAACATCGAAAAACCTGGAATGCCTATTCAATTCTTATGCAATATCAGTTTTCGACAAAATTGATTTGTCATTACTCATAAAAAAATAACCTTAGGCTGAGTTGGACTTGAAATTTTAACCAAATTTATTTTATATTAAAATTTTCTATAAATAGAACGAGTTTTTAAAATTAATTTTGGCCTTTTTTGTGCTTTATAGTTTAAAAAGTTATTTGAAATTATCTACCTTTTCTTCAAATTAAACGAACATTTTTTTTTTTTTATAATTTAATATACACCGTAATATTATTCTATCGATGGTATCTAACAACTTTCGAAATGTCTTTGTAACCCATAGCCCATTACAGAATGCACAGTCCTTGATTCCACTGTACTGTTGTAGGCGAAAAGGATGCCAAAAGCCACTCCTGAAGCCAGTCTGGACAGCAGCCTGGAACATCTGATCGAACAGGACGACCATCTGTACACGAAGGACGAGGTGAGCTCGAACAAAAATCTTTCCAACCTCAAGTCAACGTTGACATTCGAAGACTCATTGAACGTGGCCACCAAAATGATGGTCAAATCGTTCGAGGAGCTAAACAACACGTCTTCCACGCCCGGCGGTGATTCCGCTGACCAGTACCGACAAGAGCTGGTGCTGAGCGCTGTGAACCTGACAAAGTAGATTTGCGCATCGGTCCGCATAACACCCATACTACATATTATATATACATCATAGTATATAATATAAAAATTATTGTTGTATAATTCATATTATTCGAATTTGGCTGTGACGAATAACCCCATACATATACATATATATATATTATACGTACAAATTAATTAAATATATTAGTATAGAATCATAGGCGGTATTGAGACCCGATGGCATGAGGATAAAATTACCTCCATTACATTATTTCGAAGAAACAAAATCAATGGTTCACGAGTGAAGTCCAGTGCAATTTTGTTTTATCGACTCCAGTTTTTTCAATTTTCATTCCTATTCTTAATATATATATATTTAATTTTTGATTTATATAATCTGTTACGCAAAGGAACAATAAGTACAAGAGATGATAATAATAAAAGGCGACAGAAATTACGGATTGTAGAGACCTCCCATTGGAGGAACTACGACCAATTTTTAATATAACAGGAATATCCTATTCCTTCTCTAAAATATTTCATTTCTACATATTTTAGTATGTTAGCCAAGTGCCAACTATAGTAGTAGTGGTATTATTAAACTAAGGTACGTATATTGATATATTTGATTTATAATTATATATTATGAAACATATAAGAAATTCGACGACGCGTATATCCCGAAATACCTAAATGTATGGATTAGAAAAAATCATCGATCGTCGTTACTCGTAATGTGTATTATATTCTTAGGTTTACCTATATATTTATAGATGTAGATACTAGATATAGAGGTAGTCAACTATAATATTATTTTTACCTAAATAATAAACGTAGGTATTATCACAGTCGTTTTTGTGACGAAAAAAATGTAAATATAACATATAAAACACTTATTATATGTGCATGCTAGTTTATAGCAAAGAAACGTACCTATACATTATAGTATAATGATTATACAGTGTAAATATTTACAATAATACGATGTATCTATATAATATATGTATAATATTTATTGATATGTTGATATAGGTACCCGCCTACCTGGCTACCCAATGCTTGGTGTTTATACAACATTTGGCTATAGAATATCGCATTGTACATCTCACTATAAATAAAACTGCCGACTTATATACCGTATATTATAATTATTTATTTGTGTATTGTGTATAATTTAATATTATAATAACGCGTGTTAGTACTAAATCTTGTTAAATAACATTATATTATTTTGTACCTGCGGTGTACCCGACAATAAAGCGGACACTTGTTTAATGCAATTGTATTCTTATTAATATACATTATTAGGTAAGGTATTGTAAATTGTTGTACCCATTTTCGTTTATATCGGATGAAAATCATTTTAAAACTGTTTATGTATAAATTATGTAAGTGCGTATAAGGTGTTGTTAACGTTAAAAAAAATTATATAAATATATCTAAAGAAATTTACCTAAAGAATACATCCTGAAAATTGTTTTATTTCAGACTTAGTAGTTTCACAACGCCGTATTATGTATAATAGCTTTTAACCAGACATATACTAAACGCAGCAATACTTCGATAACCTAATTTTATATGTCTCGTGAACATATATAATATTTGTATGCGTGTGATATAATATGTATATACAATATATACCTAATGTTGTTCGTTGCGTAATATTTCCTGCAGGTTGTGTATAAACATTGAACAAGGAAAAACACATTATATCGACAAAGCATTCATTTTACATGGTCCTATAACAACGTTAAATATATAACATCCTCTGATCCCCATAAATATTTAAAGTATACCTCTATACATATTATTACTTATTACATAGTGACATAGCAGAGAATTGCAGTCTGCTGGCCTCTCCGAAATTATAGGAAAATTTAAAAATTATTTCAGTGTTCTATGTAAGTATATACGTAATCAAATGTATTAAAATTAATTGCAATTTGTATATTAGGGTTGCTGCAATTGTCCGATCGTGTCCACAGGAATGACGGCCCCTATGAGGTTCTTGTTTATACATATATGATTATGATTTCGGTGTTTTATTAGCTGTTGGAGTTTTATGCCAGTTGACTTTCTCCACAAAATACTAATATAGGTACTAATAAGAAAAAATAACATATTATTTTGCAATAAAATAGGTACACAAAAAATGTATTATGCAAATAATAAAAGTAAAATCGTAAATTGTTTAAGGTATTATAGTTCATGGTATAATTTCTCATGAGTAATAATTGACAATAAGTATGTAAGTTGAGATATTGACAAAAGAACTGATACGGCACATATCATAGAATATTGAGCATAGATTACAAAAAAATTATCGAAATTGTGCCCATCTAATAAAAGTATTACAACTGTCTGAAGTTTTAAACAATATTTTTTAATATATTCTTTTGACTTTTTAGTTACACTATTAAATACTTTTAAAAAACCTTATTTTAAATTTTCAATCTTTAGCTTTTAAAAACTGATCATTTTACACATTTTTAGCTACAAAATAATTTGCAAAAATTCGAGATTTTAATGAATTTAGTCAAAATTTTAGCTTTAAATGCTTATAAAAAAAAGTGTGCATTTGTATCTTAAATTTTTAAAACCGCATTTAGAACAACTTACGAAAACCCTTCTTTTAAATTTTCAATCTTTAGTTATTAAAATTGACCATTTTATAAATTTTTAACTACAAAACAATTTGCAAATATTCGATGATGAATTTCCGTCAAAATTTGATGTTTAAATTCTAATAAAAAAAAAATATGCTTATGTATTTTTATTATTTTTGATCTGCTATTTTAACAACTTATGAGAAACCTTGTATTAAATTTTCAAGAAATTTGACTTCATGAAATTTGTTTTATTCATATTTAAAAAAAAATTTTGAAAAACTGAAAATTTTTTAGGCCTATAATCATCTTAAAAATTGTTAAAATATTTTTAATTTTTTTTTTTGTGTATAGAAAATAATAATCTAAACATTTTGTAAAAAATTCAAATGTCTTCAATTATTCCTTTTTGAATTACATCAAAATAAGAAAATCGTTCCCGGAGAAAACGGGTGAATATCCAATGTTTAATTTCAAACGTATAAAAAATCAGTTTGACTTTCTTTTTTTTAGAAACTTAAAAAACTTATAGAGAATTTTGTGTTGAATTTTCAAATCGTAGATTTTTATAAATTTTTTATGAATTTCCTAATAAAAAAAAACTGCAAATTTTTGTGTGTTTTTACGTATTTTATCGAAATTTTAACTTTAGGCACTTATAAAAAACTGTTAAAGATTTGCGCTCAATTTTTTTTTTAATTTTCACTTATAACAAGTTATGTAGAACATTATATTAATATTTTCATGTTTTTTGACAGACTGGAAAATTTTTTATAGGCAATAATGAAAAAAAAACTCCGAAAATTTATTATATTTATAAATAGCTCAAAATATTTTGAAAACTTTATGATATATAGAAAATGCTTATATAAACATTTAGTGAAAATTGCATTATTTACGGTCATTATTTATTTTGTTATATTAAAAATAAAAATAAATTTTGTTAAAAATTTGCTGTGCGAAAAATTCAAGTTTTTCCTTAATTTTTTTGTTTTCTAGGCGCGTTTAAAAACTATTGGGAAATTTTTACTTTTGACTTCCTAAAATACCAACTACATTCACTTTCCTATTAGAAAAGATGCTGATGAAGAAAAATCGGAACACTTTTACTGCACTAAAACATAATGACAGACACAAAAAAAAAACTCATTGTAAAATCAATACATTCATGGCTCTGCTCAGAATCTAAAAATTTGATCAAAGGATCTCCCCATCTGACAAAAAAATGTGGAACGCTTCACGATTTTGCGTGTCATCCTTGCGCAGGGGCCATGCTAATCTTCTCTGTATCGTTCCAATTTTAGTATATGTACTGCCGAAGCAAGTACGTTAAGATAATAGTCAGACACTGTATATATAAAGCGCAATGTTGTCCAATTGTCACACATGAGAATTATTATTATTAATTCTGAATCTAACGATCGTAGACAATTGTCAATAGATGGCGCTAACTACATGAACTGACATAAAATATTAAAAGATTTTTTTTGTTCAGATCCTGAATTATTGCTGTAAAATATCCAATTGAAAACACATTGTTGGAATTTTATTTTTGTTTTTTATCGAATCATAATTGGTTTGAAATATTATATGTGGAAAACAAATGCGCTTGAAAACGTAATTTTATGGAAAATTAAAAATATTATGTTGGAAGAATATTTTTTTGAACCTGAAACTATAAAACAACATTTTGTCGGAATTTTGATAACTCAAAAACTTATTTTCGTATAAAATATCTTGTTTATAATGTACGCCGTAATAAATATTCGTAAATATACTATGTACGGTTCCGAACAAATATTTTTCGACAAAATACATTTCAAATAAATACAATTGCATTCCAAAAAATATTTGCTAACGATTTTTTTTCCAAAAGCATGCATTTTTGAATAAATACAATTGAAACAAAACAAATTAATTCTGGAAAAACAGAAATCTATTTCCGAAATTCAAATTAATAAAGTTTTAGATACATATAATTCTGAAAAATATTTTTCTAATTTATACCTTCCGACCCAATTATTTTCCCTACAAAATTAGCCCTTTGGAGCCGTTACCAGGTGTAATATAGTTTCCCATTACTTTCGAAAAATGATTTATTTTAATAATTTTATTAAAAATTTTACGAATTAAGTAGGAATCTATTTAATATATATGCGCAATTTGTTTTTAATTTCAAAATAATTATTATGTTATCTTAAAATAATAAAATTAATTATTATTAAATACCTAGTAGACCTCTAAGTGTATGTATTACATAGGTGTTCATTCATTTATATTTTTTTTATTTAGATTTTAACTTTTGAACGTAATGAATCATTTTTAAGGTAATATGCAAATACAATGTTTTTGCCAAATTAATTCAAATAACTTAGTATTACTAAAACGGTAATATTGTAATAATGCATGCTATGGCTGACACACCGTATCTACTCAAAATCGTTTTTCTTATACAATGATTTATCATTGAATTTAAATTTAACACATCCATTTCATTCAATGACAGCACTCGACAACTACTGTACACCAAAGCGGTACTCACTTGTTCACTTTATTGTATTGATTTTAAAATCTCCCAGTATCCACTCTTCCTTTAATAATTGAAAAAAACTAACAAAAAACAGTACTAAATCTTAAAATACCAAAAATGTTGACAATAGGATATAACAAAAAATAATGTGAAATTTGACATTTGTTAGTGGAGATGAATTTTGGGAAATAGAGATTTATCTGTTAATCACAGTATCACCTCCCCATTATACACCGGCCCAAACTGCTGCAGTTTTTAAATACATGATAATAAAATAGTTTTAAAAATATATAACCATTTACCATTATATTATTATTAACATTATTCTACAATATTAATCCAATAGGTAGGTAATAAGTAGTTAATAATATTGAAAGCAAAGAACTTACCGAAAAAAAAATGTTGGCAAATAGATACCACTTTGCTGACAGTATCTAGATGGCTAGATTTTGAGTGTACCTCGAACAGAGTAAGGTAAGTTGCATTTATTTTTGACAAAAACATAGAATTTGTTATATTATGAATTATCGGTTTTTTTTAACTTTATTATAGTAAAGATAAAGACTTGCCTACTGTAAAACGGTATGAATAGATTTGTTGTATAAATAAGCAATACATTAAAATGTATCAACCTAAATATTTTGAACATGTCATTGTGTAGGTACAGTAAAATATAACAATATAATATGTAAAAATTTTAAGTCCTAGTCTTAGTCAAAAGTATTTTTTTTTAATAACACTAAAATAACTAAAATTGTTATATTCATATTGTTTAAAATTTAAATATCTTTATTTGTTTGAAAATCAAATTTTGTAATTCAAATGTCTATTTAAAAAAAATGTGCTTTAATATGTTTAAGATTTTTGAGTTTCAGTTAGAACAATTTATTAGTGATCTTTTATCACATTTTCAAGCTTTTTGACTAAACCAAAAATTGTATCAATAATTTAAAATATTCAACATTTATTGATAAATTTTATAAAAAATTGAACTTATAATGCTTATAAAAAATAAATTGTGACTAAGTATTTTCGATATTTTTTAAATGTGCCAAGGCAAACTTATGAAGGAACTTTAAATTACATTTTAATTTTGAAAACAATTATTTTATCATACTTAAATCAAAAAATAAACTAAAAGTATTTCATATTTTCAAGTATCTATAAATAGCACAAAATAGCCAAAATATAACAAGGCTGATTATAATTTTCCAGAATTAGTCTAATAAATGCAAATAAAAATACTTGGAAAATTCCAAGTTTATACAATTATTGATTTTTGAATAACAAAAAAAAAATTGATTTTATCATAAATATAAATTATTGTTGTTTTTAATTTTTTTGTTTTTCCTGATTATTTTTATATGTACTTGGAATTTTGTATTTTTACAGCTCTAAAGTACCAATTAGATACAATTTGTTACTATAGAAATTGTACATATACAAAAAAAAAAATAAACACATTGTAAAATCAATACACTCATCACTCTGCTCAGAATCTAAATTTTATTACTCAGTTAAATCTCAATATCCAATAAATTAATAATATAATATATAAAAATGCTAATCCAACATTTATTTTTTCAAATTGTAAATTTATTATAAATTTAGTGTTTGTATTATATTCAGAAAATCTAGATAATTAAAACTATTTGTGTGATATATATTTCTTACTAACCACTAACCAGTCACCTATTTTAATGCTTATCCTAACACAAACATATATATGTTAGAATGTTTTATTTCATATTCTCATCTGCTATATACAGAGCAGCCAAAGCCCAAAACTGAACTAATATGTCCACAAAACCTGAAGATGTACATGGTGGTACCATTGTACTTATATAATTAATTTTACTATAGTATAATCACAAGATATAAATACATAATATTATGCTAACTAGTTATAAAAATTGAGCATATAACATGTTCTAAGTTGTTTGTATTTGTAAAATAGTAAATGTTTTAAGTATTATTATACAGATAAGGTTAACTTAAGGTTAATAAAAAATAAAATAAACGTTTTTAACACATTTATATCATTAACAATAGTTTTTAATCCAGGCTCTTGATGAAATCTATAGACAATACAAATGTATGACATAAATAACATAACTAATACTATTGTATATGTAGTCGACTAAAATAATGAAAAAAATATTTTAACTAGATATTACAATAAAAAATGTAAGAAGTTAGACCTTTGAAATATTTAACATACTGTTTGTTCATGCTCATTATGATATTGATAAGTAGATACATATTACATAGGTACTTTAAATCTAACATTTATTAAGATCGAAATGGTTTACTCGGCTATAAATGAATAAAAATTAATTTACAGTTTATGTATTAAAAAAATAAAATAATAATATAAATACTTAGATTGAATATTATACAGTCAAATAAAAAGTGTAATATTAGTATATATTTTAATTTTAAAATACTGACTTACAAAACAAAATGTGTAAAAATATAATAAATCTGACGTACTCTAAAAATATTAAATAAATCAAAATTCTTATACTTATACTTAACCTATAAAATATGCAGATATTTTAAAATATTAATTTAAACATTAAAATAATATATTTTATTATCTATTACTTTTTGTATCATGATACAAAAATATTGATCATACAAACCAAATTCAGTATTGTAACTTTTAATTTATGATTATTAGAAAAAAAAAATTAATGGAAATAGTACCATTTATTTCTTGCCTTTATATAATTTTTGTCCATATTATACAATTTTATTTAGACTAAACATATATTTTAATTTTATTCATAAATTGTAACAAAGAGTTATATCATTTTAATAAATGTGCATTAAATAGTTTAAGATACAATACCATAATCTAAATTACTAATTAGCTAAAAAAAGGTTGAACAAATTTTTTTAAATTTTTAATTTAACTAGAATAATAATAACCATAAATGGTAAACATATTCTAATTACTATTGGCAACTATTTGAAAGGCTAAATAAGAAGTTATTAAGATTAAATATGTAGACTTTATTCAATATAACTTTTAATAAGCTTGGTTTATACGGTACAATAGTAATTTACCCATTCATTTTCCATTACAAATGCTTCGACCGCTTCTTTTAAAGCCAAATTTGGAATAAGTTGATCAACAGTTAAATGCTGACGTGAAACCGGATCAAAATGACCAACTTTCTGTTGATTATAAAATTGAAAGTATTGTTATTTAAGAGTTCATTAAATATAATTATAAATTATAGATAAAAAATAACATGACTAAAAATGTTAAATTGTTTAACAATTTTAAATATAGTATAAATGTCTATCCAATTTCTGAAAATGATTCATATTTTGAATGGATTCATAAATATTCACATTAATTTTTACTAAATATAAATAGATGATAACTTTTAACCATTTCACAAAATGGATAACATTTTTCTATACTTAACATAAAAATTTTATTTACACAAAATGGTCAAGAAATTTTAGAAATTTTTTGTGCTATGAATGTGTCATATTTTCATTAGTTAGGTCTTAGTTAGAATATGTTTCTTTAATATGGCACACAGACAATATCAGTGAAAATACAAACCTTTACTCAATCCAAAATATTTTTTTACGATACCTGTCATATAAATATAATGTTAAAAAAATTTCTCAATCAGGATATAACACAAGATTTTTTTAAAATCAATTCTTTAAAACATAGATACTTTACTTTAAACTTAAAATTCTTATTTAAATTATTACATAACATGATTAATTGTCCAAAACTGCTTGAAAAATTAAATTTTTAAGCAAGTTCAATCAATTCTAAAAACAAACCTACATTTTAATGTCTGCAGGTAATACTGTAATGAATTTTGATTTGTTTTTTACACTAGATAATTTTTTTCTTATTTACAAAATACTTACTAAACTTATTATTAGTTTTGGTAGAATCTTATGTTCTTTTTCCTTTTTTTTTTCATTTATTATTATTATTAATATTATTTGTTAATGCACTATAATATATCATATATTTATAATTGTAATTGGAATTTATTCCGTAATAAAAAATAATAATTATATTGTGTAAATAATATGTTCATCTCTATCTCATAATACTAAAGTGCATATTAATAATGAATACAAATGACTGTTTTTTTACATATTATTATATTACTAATTTATATTTATTTTTATGTAGAAAATAAATTTTCAAATTGACATATTATTACATTATTTAAAATATTATACTACTTTCAAATATATATATATATTTATGTCATTTAATAATTATTTCTTTATATAATCAAAAATTAATTATAATAATATTTTATATTATGATTATATTTATTTTTTCAACTACTAAAGTTATAACAGCTGCTGTTATATAACAGGTTTTCTTAAGCATGCACATTTGATAGTTTTGGCAAGTTGGCAATTTGTATATGAAGATTTTATAAGACAAAAATCCTTGCAAACCAAAAATTGCATCAACTGTTTGTATATTATCTGTGCAGAATAAGAATATACCTAGTTACAAAGTAACTTTATACTATTTTAAAGCAATCACCACTAACCATCATACCAACCTTAACCACCCTATGCTTAATATTTAATTTATATATATTATTATTATTTATATAACACTTATTATATATGCTAAGAGGATCCATTGGGCCTCTTTTACTTTTAAATATCCCATAAATTAAATTCAAATTAGTTCTCGTAATATAATATATAAAAAAAATAATACTGTATATTGGTTAATTATTTGCAGTTATAGTATTATGCAATAGCGAAGAAAATATTTATAAAATATAGACATCCACATTGTGAAGAAATTTTGACAATGTTTTAACATCTATTTCAAGAAAATTATATAAATTTGTTAATATAAATAAACATATTCATAAAGTCTGCAAAACGATTATCTATTCAGTGAAATGGATAAAAATTATCATTTATTTTGTGTAAAAATGAATTACTTGTGAAAAGAATTATTTATTTTAAGTGGGTGCGACATAAGGATATATTTTATAGTTATTCTACTATAATATTAAAAATCATTTTAGAGCAAAATCAATATAACAGACATAATAATTTATAACCTTACCAGATATATAGTAAAAATAGTCATTCATACACTATTTAAATTAAGTAGACAATTGTGAAAACGTTTTCTTCAAAATGTACCAGTTCATTATAATGAATATAGTTAATAAAACATTTTTAATTTACCATTAAATGTTCTTCTAAATCCTTTCGATCATAAGTTATACCACTTGGAGTGATAACAGGATCTCTCAAAATATCATAACTTATGTTACCACACAAGTAGTCTGGTACTTCACGTTTCTAATAAAAATATATTTAATTCAATGGAATAATATTACATTATGCATATAAACTTTATTACCTTTCGTCTGTCGTCATTCTTAGAAAATATGGTATGAAGTTCAGCAGCATATCTCTCCTAAAAATTAAATGCAATTTAACAAAGACAATTTATTTATAAGACCAACTTACACTTTGATTTTTAATTTCCATTACACCGTTATCGTAATCTTCAATTTCGGTTTCATTATCTGATGGTTTTTTAATTTCACTGACTTTACGAGCCATATCATCATTCATTAGTTTTGATAGATATGACTAATTTAATAAAATATAATTAATTAATGTTAAATAATACATTTAAGAGTTGATTTTATTTACCAAAAGCTCTATTTCTTGATTTTGTCTCACTTCTTCTTGTTTCTCCCATTTCAGTCTACGAGCTCTTCTAAGTTGGCTTGTAATGTCATCACCATAGTTGACTTTTTTTTCTTTTGTTAAATTATGTGCTAACAATAAAATAAAGTGTACAAGTTAATAAAAATTCAAATAAATATCAACTAGGAATTATAATTTGAAGATAATAAGATGTAATTTTCTTACCTCTTTGTAATTGTTTTATGGCTTCATCATAACTTCCCAACTCAATGAGGGCAATACCCAAAAAAAAACAACCTTTTATGAAACTGAAGTCCATTTCCAAAGCACGGCGACAATCTGTACATGCTTTGTCCCATTGTTTTAATTTCAAGAAACATAAAGCTCTATTGGTAAAGTATATAGGAATGACAGGGTTTTTTATCTGTATAAGAAAAATACATAATTACTAATTATATAATTGATATTAGTCAGAAAGACAAAAAATTGATTAAGTATTTATTTTACTTACAATTGCTTTATTGTAACATTCAATAGCCTTTTCATACTGTTTGTAACTAAATAAGCGATTACCTTCTTCCTTAAGATCCTTATCAGTTTGGTTGTTAGTTGTGTGTTTACTAGACGTATTGAATTTAAACATTTTAAAAAGAAAACAGGAAGAAACAATAACTGAAAATAAAATTAGTTATGAATACATAATTAATGTTTAAGCATAAGTAGTCAAGATTATTTTTATATGATTTAATATTAAAACATCTTACTAACAGAAAAATATTCAAATATATGTTCAGCTAATATTAAATGATGGAATACTAATAAATTATTTACTTTTGATTATATGTGTCATGTGTGCATAGAAACAATAACTAGCAATGAAAAATTCAAATGCTCACAGAGAACAGAACTAACATTTACATATTTAGAATGATAAAATATTCATTTAGTATCACTAACCAAACAACTGGAATTAAAAATGTATAGGATCATGGATTACTCACGTGATGTTTCAGTAATAATTAGTCTCCGGTGATGGTTTAAAGATGATATAATTCGATGATATAACGTCATAAGACTAAAAGCATTGCGCAAACAAAAAATTTTAATTTCTTTGAACAAAATAAAAATAAGAATCAATCAAATTTGTTTGACATTAAAAGCTTAGCCGTATAATTCTTAACTTATGGCTTCTATAGAAATATAAAATAAAACTGTATATTAGTGTTAATATTATTATCTATTATCCATTTGTACCATAAATTATGATTATAGAACTAAAATGCTAAATAATAAATTAAATAAGTAATCAGTAAAATAATGATAGTTGATATTATGTAGTTATGCTATCACCTGTGGACAGGTCCACAGAACAATAATTGTTCTATGTATTGACTATTATATCATATAGGCACAAAACAATTTTAAATTTTAAACTATAGGAATTATAATATTATTGCTATCATGAACTACTATATAAGTATAATGTATTAATATTAATAAATTATACCTACTGGCTAATAGCTACATACTATATGAAATTATATCACAAACTAATAAACCATACTACCATATGAAAACAATAAAACATAATCTGTGCCCTGTACTCGTTCAGTGGTTGTACCACAGAATATAAGAAATCAGAATGGTCACATCTCAAAATATTACATTATTCTTATGGAAAGCTGATAAGAATATCCACCATATTGAATGCATTCATCAGTGTTACCTTAAAAAAAATCTTAAATTTATCTTTTACAATACAATAGTTCAGCTATATATTTCATATATTCCGTGACTAGGCTATATTGCCATCTCTTTTAATAATTAATACCTATATAGTGAACATTTTTTATTTCATTTAATTTATCGGGATTAAGAATCTGGAAGTTAAACTGCATTCTCATTCTATTTTCTATATACCAGTAAAATTTTTTTTGAGTTTCTTAAAACAAATATGTCTGCAGGTGCTTATGTTCTTACATTTTTTTTTATTTAATTACCTTGTGTAATTTTAATTTTTACTTAAAACACATTTGCCTGCAGATGTTTGTGTTTTTCTTCTGTTTATTAAACCTAAGATAAATTGATATCCAATTTAATTCTTTAGGAATCTATGCCATAAAATATATGAAATATTCTGTGGTACTACCAACTTGGTTGGATGCCGACAACAAACTAAGGTGATGGATGCAACATTACCGATTTTTAAAAACCACCACTTTTTTTTTTAATCCATGTAAAAATATAAAATAAGTTAGTAGGAATCTCCAATCTTTATTCTGTAACGATTAACGATTGAAACTGTATAATGTATTATATTATATTATATATAAATTAGTGATCAAAAAATGAAGATATCTCTCATCCATAGACCAATAAATTAAGTTAAAAAAGTTTACTATACTATATAGTGTAGTAATGTAAATGTAAAATAAGCTTAATTTTATTAATCTACTTCTCGTGTTCTAGTGTATCTGAATGCGTGACTGAATGAAATTTAATTGGATTTTAGAGTTGTGATCATAATGATATTTATTTATTTCGTCATATCAACTACCAACCCGAATATGACACACGGTTACAACAGTTTACCTACCACTAAGATACCCGTTTT
The DNA here is from genome assembly GCA_014851325.1 of Pentalonia nigronervosa. NCBI lineage: Eukaryota > Metazoa > Arthropoda > Insecta > Hemiptera > Aphididae > Pentalonia > Pentalonia nigronervosa. The sequence goes on from JACXSJ010001632.1 coordinate 23,646, forward strand.
ATATAAAAAAAAATATTAATCTGTTATAGCTATGGTCACGGTTAATAGATATTTATTATATTGTGTCTTATTATAAATCTATACATATTACATATATTGTATTGAGTTTGATGACTTTGGAGTTCAAACATCCTTATATAACATTTAATTTTAAATAATATGTCTGTGCACTAAAATTATATAAAAAATTAGCAAATAACTAGTTCTCAAGTAATTATATGCCATTGTTTTAATAAAGAAAATGCCTAATGGCTAATAATATATTTTGTATACATAAAATTCAGTTTTAACTGATTGCAATTATTTTATTAAAACTATTAATAAATTATTTTTCTGTAATGTGTAATGTCCAAGTCACTCAAGAGGACAAAGATATGCCTACATATGACTCGTTTCTTATTTTTTAATTTATTTTTGATCCAGTACAAGTGCTCAATCTCTATTTCAATCTACACAATACAGAGTTAAAAGCAGTGAAAAGTTCCCCAGTAGGCTTATAAAAACACCACAGTTGCATTATTTACATTACATCCACTTGTTATTAAGTACTTATATATTATACAATTAGAGGACATTGGTGCACTGCAAATAATAATTAAATCAGAAATTATACTAGAAGTATTATCAGATAAAAAAATGTATTGATTAAGAAAAAAAATGGTTTTAGCTGTTAATTGCAGATTTTTATTGATTAATATATAAATAAATTGTCAAATGACTGCATTGCATCTGCTAACAATGTTTATTATTTTTCTTTTTAGTAATGCTTGTTTTTAAAAATGTCTAGATATTTGACAATGAGAACTGAGAATAAATGTGTTCTAAATAGTTCTGTGATATATATATATATATATTAAACGTAAAAAAATATGTACAAAATGTCTGAAATAATAAATAAAAATACAAACAATTTTTTGAAACATAAAAATAATTTTTTTAAATCAAAATTATATTTTTATTAAAATTGTTTACTGTGAATATTAATATATTATATGATTTACACTTTTAAACATGGGGATATATGCTTTTTATATATAAATGGGCTCATAGTTGAAATCAAATATCACTATAACTCAAAGAACGCAAGTAAATGTCTCTACAATACAATTGCATTTTTTACACTATATATCACTATCCAGTCACATCTAAATATCAAAAACATATTGTTTACTATAATTTAAGTGTATTTAGTTGTGACAAGAATTTCATGTCATGTAATCAAAAGAACAGGTTAATAACTCATTTTATGTATATAAATCCATTATTCACTGAATTGTTCGTATTCCCATCTAAGACATATGTATGAATCGTTTAACAATTCTTCAATAGCATTTATTCAAACACAATGTAGCTATAGTGGTTACAATTTTTGCAATAAACTCATTGTTTTGAAATATTGTACGAATGATCAGTAGTGTTCTTGTTTTCACATACATCACACTCCACAAATATTTATTTTCTTATTCAATAATTGATTTGATAATTATTTCTTATATCTATAAAATAATAAATACCAAATACTAATTGAAGTAGAAATAAAAGGTATATTATTATATATTATTTTATAGTGCTATCTAGTGTATTAGTTGGATTTATATGAGGGGCACAACATAAGCAACTCATCATATAAGGCTGATATGTGGATATCCTTATCAATAGCTGAGTTAATTGCTAACTTCATACTTAATAAATTGTTTTGCGTTATATTTTTTGTAAATTAAGACAAAAAAATTATTTATTTGTGATGACTTGTTATTAATTTTATAAACAGCCATAAATACTAGTGTCTTAAGTTATCTTGTATACTGAAACTTGAAAGGTTGAATTATTAATTTTATAATAAATATTATTACTATTTTTGTTCTCACTAAGATCATTATTATGTATTAAAAAAAGAGATATTGATTGAGTGACGCTTTTAACATTTATTTAAATTGTGATAGTTTACCAAACTATTTACTATTATAATAAGAAGTATAGTATTATTTACATTTTTTTTTTTTTTACTAATTTAGTAGTTGAGACATCAACTATTTTATTTTGTGGTTTAGTTTAGTTTAGTAACAATGATATAAGGTCACGAGACACATAGTCACAAACAACTAAACTCTTTTATTTTTACACAATCATAATTATTTTTAAAACAATCAAATTTCACCATCAATTTGTGGTTTGCAGTGTGGGGTGGAAACTACAATTTGCACTATAATGGATGCTAACAAGTAAATCAAAACCTAAAGTACCTAAATGTAATTAACCAAAACCAATTAAAATGCCAATCATTTCATGTCCCTGGACATCCCATTACCTCATCCATTCTTTTTTTATCATATTCCCACATCAAATTTATTTGTTGTTTTTAATTTTACTAATTGTACATTTTCTTATTTATTTATTTTTAATAATTATAAAAGATATTTCATTGATAATTTAGATTTATTCATAAACTTTTGTGACATGTTAAAATATTTTAGTTAATTTATTATTGTTTTGTTATTTCAATAGGTTATTTATAGGTTCACAACACAAACTGATCAGTGAAAGCAGCTTAAAGTGTAACATAGATGACGTCAATCATCTACTATCCATTAAAAAACATATATTAGAACAACCACGTATTGAAAAACGGTACATTTAAACAAAATTTGCATACAGTAGTGTTAATTATTCATAAGAATAAAGTGGTGCAGATATTCAAACAATTATTAAAAATAAGTTTATACCTATTTCTGTAAATATTGTTTCTTATAAATCCTTCTTATTCTAGTAGTATTATGTTCAAAAATGTTTCTTTTATATTCACTGCAGTTATAGAATTAGATGATAATATTTTTACTTCAGTAAAATTTAGCTAAAGGTTTATTTTTTTTTAAATATTTTATATTTTGTGTTAATATTTAATTTTGCATAATATTGAACATTTTGATAGTACAATTATAAGTAATACAATTATAATTGTATTTTAATTTTAAGCATATCAAATATTTATGATATACATAATACTTAACATATATAAAGGGAAAGGGGCTAAAACCCCTTATCCTGCTGAATCCATGTCTGGCCATTAATAAGCCTCATTAGTTGAATTATCCGTCACTCACTAGCCATATACTGCTCATTAACCAGTAGAGCTGTCTACCACAACAACTATAAGGCTATTTCATAATAGAGTAGTTGCAGCTTGTAAACTGTACCTTTAAATGGCCCATCTGCATACCAAACACTTGCGTTTAAAAAAAATCATGCAAATCGATTTAATAGAACTTCAGATATAACTGTCCAAAGAAATCGCCTCGCGTTTTAATAATATATAAAGATATATTAATATATAAAATTGTATTGATGTGAAAAATAATCTATCTATGTCACTGTGTTAATATTTTATATGTTGTATTATAGTACATCACTAGCTGAAGCTGAATGGAATGACAATTTGAAATTAGCAAAACTAACAAAAGTTACAAAAAATCTTACCAAAAATTTTTCACATTCTTTGAATAAGTCATTATATTTATACCCAGAAGAATGTTTGTGTTTGCTAGAAATGGTAATACTCAGTTTATTTTAAATTTATTAAATAACTAGATTTTAATTAAAATATTGATTATTTTATAGTTGTTAGTTAATTTATAATTGCATTGTTACATCTATTTTTCATATTTTTTTTTCATAATTGTATCTTAACTCTTGTGTTATAAGCTACACCATTAATAAATTAATAATCAATGCACATTATCATTTGTCACGCAAGTGCAATTTTTTACTTATACCGAGGAAAGTATATAAATTATATAACTATTATTCTTCTAATCATAAACTTAAGGTATTTATTTTTAAAATAAATTAACTATAGAGATTTAAAAGTATCTAAATTGAATTCATGTTTAACTCATTTGACCAAAATATTTTACTTGACTTTAGTGAACCATTTTGTTAATCATTATAATATTTTTAAGGTACATATTTAATTTAAATTGAATTCACTTATCAGTAATTATCACTGTATTCCTCTTAAATAATTTCTGCTAAATTTTATCAGATTTTGAAATAACAATTTGTTCTATACTTCTGTTTGGAAATGAATAATTTATTTGGTTTGATAATTTATGGATTGAGTGAAACATTTTCTAAATATACTCTATCCACTTGTTGTTTGCACCTCGTTAGTAACCAGTTTTTTTTAGACAATGCCAGTTTGTTTCCCTCGTTGAGTCAACTGTTTGTATGCCTGATGTTTAATAAAGCCATGCTCTTGCACACAAGTTAGCTGTTAAGGTTTCTTCTTAATATGAATAAATTACAGTTACTATTTTAATTCTTAATTTTAATTAAATTTAATAAATATCTCAATACTAACAATATCACATTGTGTTGCTATATGTTAAATTTTTAAATTTAAATTTTCTTTTCAGAAATGTTTGTTACTAAAATGGAATGAAAAAAAACTGTCAATTAAAAATGCATTTTCCTTATTGTTGGCTGCTGGAAGTGGTTGTACATTTGAACAATGTAGAACCTTTGGTTATTTGGTTAAATTAGGATTTCGGGTATTTAAACATGACAACAAGCTAAGAAATAATACATATGATTCTAAAGATGTATCAAAACTTCCAGATGTGTCAACTAAAAGAAAAAAACATAATGCAAATTACAGGTCTATGCATACTGAAAATTCTCCTAAAATACCTTCTCCTAAACTCAAAACTCATGAGATAATATTTACTCCACCATTACACTATATGCCACAAAACTTACAACCTTTTTGTGATGTTTATTCATACGATCTGGCTGTTATTTCTGGCAGTACTGAAATAATTGATTTTAAGTATTTTAAAAAACAAACAGATTTAGAAAATATAAAAAAAGAAAGTATAATGTACGAATCACAATTTACTGGAATGTACTCTGTTTTTGAGAAAAACATTCCTCTAACCATAAAGACTAATAAAGATAATATTTATGAGCCTAGAGTTAAAAAATTGAAACTTACAGAAACTAAAAAAGATCACTTACTTATTACTTCAAATATGACAGCTTCCACTTCAATTAATAATAGCAACTTGAATGCATTGAGTAGTACAACTAATTTGACCACCATTCAAGACTGTAAAGATTTAAAAAATAACAAAATTGTGGAAATTATATCTGCAGTCAGCTTAAATCCTAGCAGTAACTTTTCTGCATCAAACAATAAAATTAGTTTTATTAATAAATCGCTAAATAATGAAAACAATGAAGAAAATCAAAATATTAATGATGAATTTGTAGCAGAGAATAGAGAAGAAAAAAAACAATCGGACAGCAAACTACCAGAATCTTCACAAATCAATGATATTCTTAAAGAAGAACTGTCCAACATGCATTTAAACGTACCAAGTAATCCTATTTAATTATTGAATTAATAAAATTGTCTTGATATTTTTGGAAAGTGTTGAAATGTTAAGAGGTATATGTGTTGTCTTAGTTTTATCAATATACTATATAGCAAATTACCGTTTAACAAAATCCATTTTGTGAGTTAGATTTAATATTGACCTAAAATAATATTTAAAGGTAAGAATATTATCTGTTGTCTCGTCAGTATTTTATATTTTATTTTTAAAGCAATTTATAAGTATGTCAATTATTAAAATTTAAATATGCCCATAACTTGCTTAAAAATTAAAATAAAATAAATAACCGATGAGAGAACACATATAATATTTTTATCCTTAAATTTGACAATAGGTAAATTTACTGTAATATTTAAATTAACAACACAAAATAAATTCCGCTAAACATAAATTTGCCATATTGTACGTTTGTAAGACATACAACACACATAGGCATTATTATGTATTGCCTTCTAAAAACTGAAAATTTTTAATCTTAAGCCGGGTACACACTTGCAACATTTGTGCATAACACAATGCCGTAATGTAACATCTTTTGATGTGATCAACATTTACCAACAACTCATGGAACGGTGTTACGGTTAAGCACGAATGTTGCAAGTGTGCCCGGCTTTAAAATATTACAATAAAGTACTTTACAACTTCGAAAATGTTTTATATTGTTTTAAAATGTTCTATCATTCAATTTAGATCACATTAGGCAAAAACTATTTGCGATCAAACCATCAACTGTTCACGAGTCTACAAAAAATGCAAATAATAAGCACTGTGTGCATTACGATGTTTACTACCCTGATAATAATGTTCCAAAAACATTGAGATCTGCCCCAGACTTTAGAGTTATTGTTTTTGAGTATGATAGTACATTATTATTTATTTTCAAATAGCATTTTATGCTTACAATTGTATTTTTTAATTAAGGTCTTTTTTTTTAACTATATTTTAGAGATGATTTGGAACGCTTTCCAAATATATATAACATCAATATGTCAAATCCTAATGACAGTATACCTACATTATGGGCAATCGTAAATTCAAGTTCAGTTTCATTTTTTAGCGTAGATAGTATAATCCTGCCAAAAACTGCAGACTGGGATAAAAAAAGATAATTGAATTGAATTGTTCTATTATTATATTGTATTGTTTTATTTTTATTATTATGTTACTAACACTTGTTTATCATGCATATATTATTTTTTACTCAAAAACTGTGTAACTATACCATTTTTGGTAAAAATGAGTCGACAGTTTTAAAGTCTTGTGTTTTGATATCTACATACATTTCTTATTATTTGTTTTTTGTAGTATTTTAAATTTTAAGCAAAGTGAAGAATATATTGATTTTAGAATGATGTGTGTTTTTAATTTTATTAACTTTTTTTTTATCTGTCATCAGTTATCGCCTTTTAGAGATGTAAATATATCTACTTTTATTTTCTACTTTAGCATCATTTCTGGTATTGGAGAATCAAAAGTAAAAAATTCTCACTAATTCTCAGCGTTGGGAATGAATAAAAACAAAAATTATTCGTAAAATTAGTTTTCGAAATAGTTGATTTTGTTTTAAAAAATTTCCAATAGTTCAAACTCGTCAAGATTTTAATGATTTTAATTATTTTGTTGTACATTAAAAATATTATTGGTAAGTACTTAAACATATAAATTATATTATTTTTATACATACAATGACATTTTCAAATTCAATTTTTTTCTGCAACAATTAATCTAACCTACTATACTACTACTACACACTCTACGCGATCTATAGTTGATTTTATATATTATCATTGCATTAACATTGCGTTTGAAAAAATCATTGAATGTATAAAATACAACGATATGCTTTAAAAGTTTCAAGTACCCATAAAAAATATATTAACATCGTTATACTTCATTTAAATATCTAATTCCATCAAAATTTGAACTTAAAATGTCTATAAAAATCAACCACGTAAATATATATTTTAGATTTATTAGTTACAATATAAACCACTTATGAAAAACCTTGTTTAACATTTTAAATCCTTAGCTATAAAAATTGATCATTTTATAATTTTTTTAAGTATACAAAATAATTTACACATTTTCGACATTTTGAAAAATTTTAATGTTTATAGAAAAAAAATTTAATGGTATATAGAAATTGGTTAAAGTTTTAAATAAATATATATACATCATTAAAAATTTAGATAAAACTAAATAGTATTATAGTATTTTTTTGTAGAGAAACACAAATTTTTACCTGAGAAAAATGAATTTTATACTTAATTTGTATCTCTCACAATGTATAGTACTTGTTGCAAACAAAGCATTCGATTTTGGTATAAATCTTGTTTTGAGTAGGTTGGTGATGGATATGGATGAATAAAATATATTTTGCTCCTTTCATTAAAATTGTTCACCACACCATTGTTTCTGATAAATCGATTTTTGTATATGTCAGTACATGTCAATGGATATATGTAGATCTAGTGTCTATACTTATTATTACAAAAAAATTATATTTTTACTATTTATAACTTTTTTGAACGACACCAACATTTTTTATTTTATATTCCGGTGCAGAATATTATTATATTATTATTATTATTCGAAGTATTTAATCTATAAAAATCACATTTTGATTAAGTAATTCATTAGTCATAATATGTAAAAAAATAAGATTCACAAGTCGTATAAATGGTGGTCGCAATAATGTTATTAAGATATAACAGTTTGAAAATATAATGTTGAGAATAAATGCAGTTTTTCAAAACGACAAAATAATGATTTTAATGATTATTCAAAAAATATGAATCGTAAAAATTAAAGCCCTAGGTACGGTTTTTTTTTCGAATATCTATTAAAATTATCTAAATATTACGTACTTCTAAAATTTTCAAAATAGGTATAAATATATACATTTTCGGATTTTTTTATTTTTTTTTTTTATTATTGTCCTTAAAAAATTTTTCAATTTGTCAAAAAATTTTAAAATGTAATACAAGGTTCTTCAAAACTTGTGCATGAAGATTAAAAAAAAAGTTAAACATAAGTATATAATAAATTTTTATAAAGCGTCTAAAGTTAAAATTTCGACAAAATATATCACGAAAATGTGCTGTTTTTTTATTGTATAGAAATTCATAAAAATGTTTGTGATTAAATCTAAGATTTGAAACTTAAACACAAAACTCCTCATAAGTCTTTTTACCTTTTTTTTAAAAAAAAGTTTAATAGAAAGTCAAAATAATTTTTTATGAGCGTTTGAAATTAGATATTGAATATTCACTCGTTTTCTCATGGAAAGATTTACTTAATATATTGTAATTTAAAAAAACAATTACCGTATAAACATTTGAAATTTTTACCGAATGTTGAGATTATTATTTTATATACAACATTAAATTTTAAAAGTATTTTGACTCTTTTTGAACTAATTGTAGGCATAAAAAATTTTCTGTTTTTTTTTGATTTTTTTTCTAAAAATATTGATAAAAAAATGTTTGTTGAATCAAAAAGCTTGAAAATGTAATACAAAATCCTTCATAAGTTGTTCTAAGAGTAATTTAAAAATATTAAAAATACATAGGCACATTTTTTTTATATGCATTTAAAGTTCAAATTTCAAAATTCATCAAAATTTTAAATATTGCAAACTATTTTGTAATTAAAATTGTTAAAAATTTATAAAATGTTCAATTTTTATAGCTAAGGATTAAAAATTTGAAACAAGGTTTCTCATAAGTAGCTAATATTGAAACCAAAAAATCAAAAATATATATCTTCACGGTTAATTTTATAGATACTTTAAGTTCAAATTTGGACGAAATTAGATATTTAAACGAAAAATAACGATGTTAATTATTTCGTTATAATTTAAAAATATTTTTCGTGTGTGATTGAAACTTTTGAAGTATTTCATACATTCTGACGTTTTGCAGTGTTTTTGGCAAAAATTAATACAACCTAGCATATTATAAAAAAAATGAATTACTTTACTAAGAATATCATAAAACACATTTATATAGACTGATAGTCCCGTCGTCTTCGCTTAGAATCGTTTTTTATATATGATTTTATATAATTTAATTCAAATTTATCTCATTCATTACAGTAACCCACTAGACACCTACTGTACAGCAGAGCGGTACCCACTTGCCGAATTTTCTTTTTTTGTTTTTCTTTACGCATTTGAAAACTATTGAGAATTTTTATCTTTTAACCCTGAAAGTATAGACACAAAAAATAAAAACACAACATTATAAAATCAACACATTCATCGCTTGTTCTAAAATCATAGAAACTTAATACTTATACTATCATTTTTTTTTTGCAATTAATCTATACCAGGATTAAAATTTTTTAGATGTGTCCATAGTTTACAAAATTTTTTTTTAAATTTTAGGTACTTTTTAAATAGTTGAAGAATTATTGTTATTGCATACTTTACATGAACCACATAATATGTTCATTTGTCTACGATTTTTGGTGTCGACAGCGAATGGTTTCTAGGAAAAATTGATCGAAAACGATTTCAGATTAGACTTACAAGTCACTTTAATATTTCATGTTAAATTTCCCATACTAATTTCCTTAATATACAACCGATTGCAGCCCCCTTAGCTATTTTAGATTAATGTTTAAAAGAATGATTTTTTTTCCAAATCAAATAAATTTTAGTCCACATCAGGAATTAAATACCACGAATTAAGATATATAAATTGGTTAGGATTGTTCGAATAAAAAACCGTTACCGGAAAAATATCCATAGAAAATGCACTGGTATCATTTACTGTCTAATTCAGAGGTTCCCAAACTTTTTTTAAATAGTCATTTCTCGTGGTGCCCCAAGAAATATTTAATGTTAAGTTTTATTTGCTTTTGTTCTAATAAAGCATATCACACACGATATTTATGGTGAAACGAACGGAGCTCTTGAGAAACAATTGCGAAGCTTCAAGGGCTCTGTGGAGCACAGTTTGGGAGCTGCTGGTCTAATCCGTGACAACTGTTAAGCCTGCCCACAGCACTGTAGTCCCGGTCTACCGCCGAAGAATAATATGATAACGTATTTCATATTTTTAAATTAGTATTTTTATTTTTTTAACTATTAAGTGTTGAACATTTAAACTAACAAATAGGAAGTCAGTAAGCTGTTGGTAATTCTTACCCGTCCAAACACACTAAAAATGAGCAAAACTATAGTTTATGACACTTTGGTAAGTTGGACTTAAATAAGTAGGTACTCAGTACGACAATACTCATGCATTATCCTGGAGATCTTTATTATTTGTCATAACATATCTCAACTGGTAAAACATTAATAGAATTATTTGTTTTTAACTAGGATCATTTACTCGATAGGTTCCTATTCTTTACTTGGAATAATTGAAATGTTTGTCTTTTTACAGTTCATTCCCGATTCATCATTTATTGATGACGAAGTTAGGATGTTTGGTTCTTGGTTTGGAATGAGTAATATTTGTATATTTCCAACCAAAACGTCTGTACCATCCAATAACCAAAACTCATCCGCCGATGATAAAACTGAAAAGAATATTTTACATCTGAAGCATAAGACAATGCTATTTGATCCAAAAGTAAGACAGCTTGTAAATGAGTCAAGCGGAGTGTTCCAAGAATTACAAATCAATGTGGATGACCCAACCAAATCAACTGATGCTTTGTACTATAGTAGAAAATACAGGTGATTTGATTAAATTCTACTAATTTGTTAAATATTGCTATCGACTTATCTAATTTAATGATTATAAATTATTTGTTGCCACCAATAATGTATATTAATAATATGTTACTGAACAAACATTAAAATTAAATATTGCATACATTTAGTTAATCAAATAAATAATTAAACTATATTATTAATTTAAAGTCTTTATGATGCTTTACATGTTACTTTATAGTCAATTGATAAAATGTATTTAGGTAATCAATCGTTTTCAAATTGTTGCTGGTACCTATTAATGATTAAACTATTTAGATTTACAGAACATTAAATTGCAAATTAGTTTATTAATAGCATAATTTGTGATTTTTAAAAATATTATATAGGGCAATATTGTCAACTTGCATCTTAGCAATTGACCGAAACAATTTGGACAAATCAAATGAGGTATATAACCAATACAAAATGTTGCTGCACAATCTTCAACTCATATGGCATTTGTGTGAAGTACTTTACCTTGTAACTGTTCCTGGTAATATATTTGCATTTTATTTTTGAATTCATAATATTTACCATATTTATTTTTTTAGTTTATATCTAAACTTCTATCTATTTATTATTATTATTGTAATATATTGTATAAAGATAATTAATGTGTTTTTTTTGATATTTAGGTGATACTATTCTGAATAATCTTTTAGATTGGATTAAGGTTCATTATGAAAATGCTGAAAACCAAGCATTAGTAATTGCAGAGAATAAAATCGCTTACTTAACTGATGAACATGTAGAAGAAAAATTTAATTTTTATTGGGATACTGTTATTGGACTAGTATTACAAGGTAATATTGACACAGCCAGAATGTTGTTGTCCAACCACTCTCAAAAGGATACTGAACCATTTATTCATGCAATAAAAATATTTAAATCTATGCCTACTTATAGCGTAAGTTCCACATTTTTTACATTATAATCACATTTAATTCTAAAGTCAGCATTTTTATTACTTAAGTACTTGAGTAGTAAATTTGGATGGATAAGTTTATACTTTACCTTTTTATGAATCATAATAAATTCTGGTTTCATTATGCTATTTTAAAACTTTATGAACAATAAATTTAATTTATTTTTATAGCAGTTGGCAGGAATAAATAAGTATTCATTTTTTTTAATTATATATGTTAATATATATAAACATTTTTGAAGAATATACTCCGAGAAAAATTATAGTATAGTATTTTTACATGCATTTAATTAGAATTTTAAAATATAAGTTAGGTATGATAATAATATATGTCTATATTAATAATAATTACTGAAGAGATTTGATACTGTAGGGTTAATAGAAATATAATGTTTATACTTAACTCTTAAGCCTTTAAGTTGTAAGTCAACGGCATCACAATCATTTTGTCCATCAAAACTATATTAATAAAAAAATATATAGATATAAAAATATAAATATTAATATTCATTTTTAGATATATGGTGGTCTACCAATAGCAGAATATACATCAAGATTCAAGGGATGGCAATCAAGTGCAAAATCTAAATTAGAATGTGGTATATTCTTATCAGATTCAAATCTCAACAATGTTATGAAGGTATTTAGTTTAGTATTATTTATTTATATTAATATGTATATCATAATAGTACGTTCTTTAAAATTAATTTCCAGATTGTCTGCGGAGACCCAGATTCTATAGATTTGATCCGCAGTCACTGTTCAACATGGTTTCAATTTCTAGTCGCTCAACTTATATATACTGATCCAACTGTAAAAAAACATAGTTTAAGCTTATATGCGCATCGTAGTGTTGCTAAATATTATGAAGAATCAGAGTATAATCACATGGATACACTTGCTTTAGATTTGTTTGACGGAGATCTAGAAGCAGTATGAATTCAAATCAATACTTTTTTTTTTAAATCTAAAATTATTTTATATGTTAACTAACATTTAATTAGACAACTGAAATCTTGCATAGTTTTGATAATTTTTATAGTTTTGCTAGAGTTGAAGTGAATCTATATTATTCTAGTATGGAGTAAAAACAAAACAAAATATATTAATGACTAGATTTTGAATTTTGTAGACATTTTTTCTTATCTATCTTCACATTTTTAAGCAGAAAATTTGCTTTATTTAACGATGATATTGGTATTATATTTAAAGTATTTTCTTATTAATAATGGAAAACTTAATCTGTTAAGTTTATATGCTTCTTATGGTTTATGCTCTGGCATAAAAACTGGGACATATACAAAAAAAAATCAATTTTTTTAGGTAGAATTAAACATACTTAAAAGATCTTGCAATGTTTTTTTTTTTTTAAGGTATATTTTTGAAATTTTGATTTTTTAGGCTCATAGTGCTGTGTTGTTTTATTTCAAATTTTCAAGTGTTTTTAGGGCCACAAAATCTTAAATTTATTAATGACTATTTAGTGTGCCTACATTTTTTATATTTTTGTATACTATTCATACTTGTGATATTTGTCTACATTGTAATCCTAATTAACAGCCAAAAAGTGTTGGATAAAACCACAATATTATGAAACATTAAAAACAAAATAAAAATACATTTTATATACATACAATTTAAATAATTTCTAAAGGGTATATTCTCATTTAAATCATTTTTTTTTTTGTATTTTTAATTACAGTTTGTTAAGAAATTGAAATCCTATCCTGATTCTGGATGGTCATCTACTCATTTGACTAATTTGTTACATCTTTGTGATAAAATTGAACCAGAGTTTGACATGTCTGAAGCAGTGTAAGTTTAAGAAATAACTCAATATAAAAATAAAAATTATTAATGAAAATATTATCGATGCTCTGATTAAATTAAAAATTTAATAATATAAAAAATAAAATTAATGTAATAAAAATTACAAGAGTTTACATTTTTAGAGAAAATACAAATCCAAATGAACAATATCTCCTTGATTATGGAACATCTCTCATGACTCATCACTCTTTGTGGCAAGCAGGTATCACTTACTTAGATTACTGCTCTGCTGTGAGTAAAGGGTATCTATCAATGCTATTGTCAAAACTAGAAATAACATCAGATTTGAGAGTGTCAAAAATTTTACATTATGCTACAGCCAGGCGCTTACATAATGTTGGTAAGTAAATTTAAGAAAAAAATTATTTTACCTAATTAAAATGTATTGCTATTTAATAAAATATATCATCAACTAAAATTATTGTTATTATTAGTTTCTAGTGTTTGTAAAGTAAAAGGAATGCTAAGCTTACAAAAATCTAGAATTGGCGAAGCTTTGTGTTGGGCAATAAGAGGACAAGACAGTGCTTTTGCCACATATTTAGGTGATCTATATTTGAAAGAATATGTTAAAGGTGGATCCTTTGCTTGCCCAGATATACTGGACAATTTAGGATCGATTGTTGTCACTTGTGATCGTTTTATGTTTATTGGTAAATACTAAATTTTATTATTGTTTATATAGTCTAATACATTATATTATTCTTATAATACAAAGTAACTCAAATTTATTCCAAAAATATTGACCATGTAGAGAAAAAGAACAAAATAATAATAAATAACATTAATGTATATTGTATATAAAAAAAACATAAAAGTTCAATTAATTATATGAAATGACACAGATTTAATGATAATGTTGAAAAAATAACATTGAATAAAAAAGTTTATATGGAAATAACAAAATATTTATATTTAAATTTGTTTACACCTGAATAAACATTGATGATTGATTGGATAAGAAAAAAATTGTTTATCTACTATTTTGAATTCTAATATGAATGAAATAGTTTAATCATGATAAAAATGGAATTTATATACGACAGTTTTTTAATATAATAATTAGTAAGTTATGGTCTGTCTACATGAACGTGATCAATAGCTTTTTTAAAATTAGTATAGATGACATCAGTTTGAGCACCTAAATTAAATGATTCTACCAAATTAATTTGTTTAAAAAGCTAAATTAGTTACTGCTGAATGATTTTCTCTAAATCCATGTTGTTTCATTATAAGATAAACCATTTAGAATGTGTGTAATTTTAAAAATATTTTTGTAAGTATCAACATTTTTAAAAACCCAACAATAATTTATGATAGAGGAATGATTGAAATTTTGGTAAGACAGTTTTCCAAAAAGAAAATATAGCTAATATAAGTTAATTAAATTATTATTGTTATTTATAATAATAAATAAATTATATTTGTTTTGTGTCCTACCTTACTAAATGTTTTTTTTTTTTTTAGGAAAGTATATACAATTTCTTAAACTCGCTATAGGGAATAAACTCGATGAGGCTGCATTATTGTACACAGAACTTTTAAAATCTAATATTTGTCCAAAATAGTAAGAATTTATTTTTCATCACACAATATTGATTTTCAATTAATATGCAAATATTTTAATTACTATGTATGGTTTTTAGTTTTAGACTAACATTATTAATGGACGTTCTAATGTTTATCAATAATAATGATAAGTGTTACTTTAATATCACTGACTTGTCTCTTATATCAATGCGCTTGGATGATGCCATTTTAGAAAGTAATGAAGATAGTGAATCTGTCGATCAGTTTTTATTAAGCCAAGTGTTGAATATTCGACAAGGTATTGCTAAACTAGTGTCAATCAGTTTAATAAGAAAAAAAATGATTGTGTAACAAAATACATTTATATTAAGATTTATGATTTTTATTTAAGTGTATACTATGTTATTTTTAATTACAATAGTAATGAAACTATTATTTCTTTTTTAGATAAAAATTTAAATATACTTAAATGCATAAAAACTATGAAAATAAATCACAGATTTGTTTATTCAATTATCAAAATATATAAATTTGTTTTATTTTAACACAGTATTGTTTTCAGATATATTGATTGGAAAATGACCACTAATTACAAGTTATTACAAAAATATACATTTAAACAATCATAACATATGTATGCATAAAATATAATATATAATTAGTTTAATAGTTATTTCTAACAGTTAAATATGAATCAACACAATTTTTTGAATCGATATTACAAACTTTAGTTGAAAAAATATTTTTAATATTTTGTAGTTCAATTTTTACTGAAAACTCTATTGTAACTTTGTTAATTATTCTCTTTAGAATTAGAATTTCACTTTTAGAATGACTTTTTTTCAATTCTTCAAACAGTTCAAGCAGTTCAAACATTGTAATGTTATTACTAAAAAAAAAAAGTTAATTGTAAATAATGAAATATTAAAATTATTATTGAGCATACCATAAATTACTGCTACATTCACCAACATCATTACACTCTTGTTGAACAAATTGATTTTCTAATTGTATAGAATTGTCTATATAAGATATCAAATGTTTTTTAAGACGACTCAATTCAAGGAATTGTTCACAAGTAATACCTTAAATTTCTTGATATTTGCATGTAGTGATTTGCGAATATCTAAACTATTTGTTATGAAAATTCTTATTACATATATTACATTTGTACTTTTTTCACCATTGTGTAACTGTCCGTGAACAGTAAGATGATTATTAAAATTTTCTATTGGATGGATACTTTGAACCTTTTTTTCTGTTATGTGATATGATTATATTTATATTTAAATAATCACCATGCAGTGACCCACCATTGGTATTGAATGAGCGCCGCGCTCACCTCGTTTTTCAACATAACTCATTATATAATAAACATAGAATATTGAAACTAACACCAAATTGTTTATATTTTAATCTTTTACTAAAAATGTTTTTACAATTTTCCTTAATTATAAATATTTTGAACAATAAAAATTAATTTATAATCATCAGCAGAGTCATCATATTCATTTTCAATATGTTCATTAGCACAGTCAACATAATCGGGATCAGTATCTGTATCATCCGAATCTTCTAAATAATTAATTTTTTCTGATTCTATAAGCCACGAAGACACATTGTCGGACATTTTAGAATAAAAACGTGAAAAAACAAATAAAACAAAAATATATTATGCGCACACGCGTTTACAAAAAAATATTACGTCGATAATATTGAGTGAGCACAACGCTCACTTTATGGATACTAATGACATTACATGTTGATATCTATAATCAAGAAATATTTATAAAATTATAATATTTACAAAAGTATATTTAGACATGTGTCAATTGAAGGTATAAATAGTATCAAATGAATCAAGTCATAAATAAACAAGTGGTTTTCAAAATACTAACGAGGTGAGCGTCGCGCTCACCACGATACCAATAACGGGATATATATTATAATATAGTCTGTAGCCACAGTGGTATCATTAAAATTCTATCAGCATTCTGGTCAGTCATATTTTAGATTAAAGAATGTATTGATTTTACTATGTTGTCTGATTTCTTATTTTTTATTTTATTTGTATCTGTCATCACGTTTTAGGGCAGTAAAAGTGCTTGGATTAGCATTAAACTTTTTTAAGCCGTCAAAATATTTGAAAATTTAATTTCTTGGCTCTTTATAACTTATTATAAGTGAAAATTAAAAAAAAAATTGAACGTAAGTATAAACTTATTATTATAGAATAGTTTCTTATAAGTTCTAAAGTTAAAATTTCTACAAAATACGTACATAAAAATCACGAAAATTTTCAGGAAATTCATAAAAAATTTTTTTTTTTAAATCTAAGATTTGATAATTCAACACAAGATTCTTTATAAATTTTTCTACCTTTTTAGAAATAAAATTTACCAGAAAGTCAAACTAATTTTTTATAACCGTTTGTAATTAGACATTGAATATTGACCGTAAACTATAGATTTCTCAGGGAACGATTTTTTTTGTTTTGTTGTAATTCTAAAAGGAATAATTGTAGACATTTGAAATTTTCACCGAATGCCAAGATTATCATTTTTATATTCCAAAAAATTTTCAAAATATTGTGACTTTAAACTATTTATAAGCATAAGAAATTTTTGATTTTTTTTTTTAGTTTTTTTTTCTATATTGTTAAAAAAATTTTCGCTGGGTTGAAAAACTTAAAACTTTAATACATGGTTTTTCATAAGTTATTATAATAGTGATTCAAAAATATTAAACATGCATAGGCACAGTTTTATTATAAGCATTTAAAGTTTAAATTTTAACGAAATTAAATATTTAAATGAACAATAACAATGCTAAAATCGTTACCAGAGAATTCGGTAATTTACGGAGGTATCCAATGTTTTTTTTTCAAACACACATAAAAAATTAGTTTGAGTTTCCGTTCAAAATTTAAAGATGGGCAAGTGAGTACCGCTCTACTGTGAATAATGTGTTGTGTGGGTCACTCTGTTATAGCATGTTAAATTTGAATTCAATGATATAAAAATGAAAGAAATTGAACGCTGGACCTGCGGTACCTACCTAACTCATAAACCTATAGATTATCACCTATTTAGGTACTTCACTAAATTATTGTTATTTAAATGGTTAAAATATAATTACTGCTGGCAATGATCACTGAATTATCGAACCTGATATTGATAATAACTTTTGGATTTATAAGTCAGGTTAGGTTGATGGTGACGGAGTATTAGGTCTACAGATTTATCATATTATATCACGATTTAAGACATCGTATGTATATCTTAAACCGTGTATTATATTAATATATCTATCGTCTATGGCAAACTCCAATTGTCGCTATTCGTTGCAGACGACATACAATCGTAATGATTTTAAAATGCTAAAAAATAACGGACAATTCGTTAAATAGTTAGAACTATACACGCATATATCTCGTTGAGTTCAATTTATTTTCATAAAATATCTAAATACTTATTCTGGTCGGAATAAGTTACTGTCCCTCGATTCGCGATCAATCAACCCGTGACCGACGACGACGGATATGGTACTATAATATAAATATGACACAGTGTAATAGTAGTATATTTAGATATAACTGCATTAAGTACCCACATACTAATAGATGTTTGAATAAAATATAATAATATTAAATTTATAAAATTTTTCATGTTATTTTATATTTTGCATATTGTATTGGATATTATATTCAATATTATTTATTAAGAGTTCACTTTTTAATGATGTTCATAAAATAAACTATATATTCTTTGCAAAATATTATAAGTTGTTGTATCGTTTGGTTTTTTATGCATAATTTACGTTATTATAGTAAATGTATTTATGTAATATCACTACTCAGCTATAACTGTAGATCTAGGTTATTACTTGTTTTGTTTTATATTTTGTTTTCAAGGAAATATAAAATATTTCCCGTAATATGCTCATATTATATATAAATATATATATATATATATATATATATATATATATATACATTTTCTAAATTTATTTTTTCGGAACCTTTAGGACTATTCACTAAATTATTTAATTTTCAAATTTCAATAACTGATTTGAACTACTATTGTAAGTATTATTCGTTAATCTGGTGGTTAATTATAAATGCCAATCTTAAGTTTCAAGCAAGGTTTTCACTAAAATTACAATAAATAATAATATAATAATTTTGTTACACTCATTTAAATTTATGATAATATATCATACAATATTAGTTTTCGCTTTAAATTAGAATATTTCAAATTCAAATGTAATTCAGAACAAAAATATACGCCTATCAGTGGCTTAGTCAAGGGGGCTGAGGGAACTGTATCCTTCTCTGAAATTTCAAGAAAATATAAAAATTCTTTCAGTGTTCTGTGAACGTATTACATAAAATGTAACTATCAAGTAGGTATGTCTTAAAATTATAATTTTTACGGAGATCGATACAAATCTAAAATGTTATATACCCATCAGTATATCCAAACTTTCAGACTTAGGATTAAGTAGGCCTCTCTAATTATCAAATTTTCACCTCCTCCCAAATATATAATTCTGGCTACACTATCATTAGTATATGAATATCTAGTGATCAGTAGGATTGCATTCATTGTTTTGAAAATATTGCGATATTGAAAATGCTTTGTTTTATTTTAACATAAAATAAGAAGCAAAGACAATTATATTTTACATTTTACCAAAAATGGCCAACCTATAAATGCATAATCCTATAATAATATTATATATTAAAATTAATAAATATATATTCTCTTATTTTCTTGAAATTATAATAATATAATATTTATAATCTTTTAATTTTTAACCGTATCACAAATCTTAATGCAACAACTAACACTAATACTCAGCTCTTATCCATTCTAATTGGTTTTAATAAATAATACCATAATTAAAAAATATTGAAAATTTTTAGTTAGATTTATATTTTTACAAAACTAATATAAGCACACAGAAAAAAAAAATAAATATTTTTCTTTTGTTTTTTACAACCAAAATATTAATTTATAAAAGTATAAATTAAGTATTTATTTTATAAACGGTCATATTACTACTAGATATATTTAGTATACATTAAAATTAAAGAATTTTCTTATAGACTTAAAAAACGTTTTAAAAATGTTTAACATCAGTAATAATTAAACTTGTGAACTTATAACTGAAACCATAATTTTTTACAGCTATAAAGTATGAAAATATCATAATAATGTGTTTCAAATATACAAGGTAATAAATTATGAAAACACGACATTGTGGATGAACTTTTTAGATACATGACCATGTTATGGTGGTACATAGTATAGTACTATAATACACTATACACTTGGCATGTTAGTTTTATTCATGTATATAAAACAACTGAGTACAACTTAGGTAACTGAGAATTGGATAATTTATAGTAGTTTTAAATTTTGATCGACAAAATTGTAATTACAATTACAATTTATGAATAAATAACAATGTTGTTTAATATTTTAATTAAAATGTTTTCTGTATTAAATAATTGTATTTTGTTATGCAATACTTAACAATAATTATAAAGACATGACATTTTATTATATTTAAAAATTAAAAAATTGGTTTCAAAATTAATGAGTTAGGTTAGGTTATGAGTTGTGATATAAATGGGAAATATCTTAAACAATATTTTAGCAATAGTTTTTGTTTATGTAAAATTTCTTTTGATAAAAAGAAAACACTATGATTATTATATATTTGTATCTAATCGTGTAGATTCCTAAAATTGAGCGTAAATGTGTGTGATTATATTTTTCTATATTTTTATTGTGTTGTACACTTGTAAGTTGTATTTATATCTCGTTGTAGTTTGTGCAAATTATTAGAATATTACGATAATAATAATAAAAAATATGTAATTTTTATATAACATATATTTCAGAAATTCCTTCTAAAAAAATTTCTCAACAATTAAATTTATGAAATTTTACATCACTAGTTATCATTATGATTAGGTACTGCATGTTTGTTTTGTATTTTATAGTTGTTTTAATGCAAAAACACCAAATAAAATTGTCATAAAATAACAAAAAGAACTATATAATAGTATATACTTAGGACCACTGACTGAATATGAATATATATATTTTATTAAATTACATGTAAATTATATATAACAAAATTATTATAGTATAATAAAATTTATGAAGTAAAATTGAAAGTTAATTGAAGCTTTAAAATAACCGAGAGTATATGAGAAATATTATAATAGATATATAGATATAATTTATGTATATATTTATAAAATCACATAATTGTAGATTTTTAGCAACACATTGGGCGGTCTTGATTGAAATGATTCGAGAAATTTGCAAATCCTTCAGGTCTGTAACAAAAGTGAAAATCATTATAATTTTAAAGAAACGATGAAATAGTATGTAACTATATACATTACACACCAGTAGTAAGATATATTACAGTATAATATTTAGTTTCACCAAAAAGCAAAAAGATAGTAACTGTGACTAACACTATAAATAATGCACTCAATTTACATTTCATTTGTATACAATTCGCAATATTCGCAAATATTTCTTGTACATACATTTTAATGATAGGAAAAATTGGTTGTACAAAAAATTGCGTTTATTGCAACTAAACTCTATATTTTTACACCAAAAAAATCAAATGCAGTGAAGAGTATTCATAACTATAAATTGTAATTACTTTTTCTGATGTAGAATATTAATTGTCTGAGAATGAAGATATTATAAATAACAAAAAGGTGAGCAAGTGGATACGTCTCGACGTTGAGTGGGTTATTGTAATGGATGTGTTAAATTTGAATTCAATGATATAAGATCATTATATACCAAAAACGATTCTAGGCGAAGATGGTCTACATTATTAAGTATATTTTATGATATATTGTTATTAAATTTTACTATTAATGATACAGTTTATCTTTTAGATATTTTATTACAGTACTTATGAGAAACATTATTTTAAAATTTTAATCTTTATAAAAATTAAAAATTATATAATTTTTTAACTAAAAAATAATTTTCAAATCGTTGTGATTTTTATGTAATTTATCAAAATTTGAACTTTTAAATGCTTATAAAAAAAGATCATACCTATGTATCTTCAATATTTTTGAACTACTATTATATGAATTTATAAGAACTCTATGTATAAGATTTTCAAGCTGTTTGACATGGCGTATTTTTTTCGGTATTTATAAAAAATACTAAAGAAATTAAAAATATCTATCAATAGCTCAAAAATGGTCAAAATAATTTCATGAATTTTTAACTTAAATAATTTACGAATTTTCGTAATTTTGACGAATTTTGTCAATTATTTAACTTCAGACGCTAACTTTTTTATTAAATTACGCTAATAACAACTTATGAGGAACCTTGTATTAATTTTTCCAGTGCGTACATTTTTTATCAATGACAATTTAAAAAAATTAATAAAAATTGAAAATTTTTTAAGACTTTAAATAGCTCAAAAAAACTTAAATGTATAAGACTTTGACAATTTCATGTATCTACAGTTAATTTTTTTTTTGAGTTACACTCGACGCTTTTGAAAACTACTATGCGTTTTTAATTCTGACCTCTCAAAAGTACTAACTGATTCACTTTCCTCGCCAGAGAAGATACTGAAATTGAAAATCGAAGCATTATTTTGACTACTTATCGTGTACACACACACACACACACACACACACACACTGTAAAATTAATACATTCATTGCTTCGCTCAGAGTCTAAAATGTAAGCAGTAGTTTATTATATAACTATTCATGTATCCTTTATAAGTTCATAATATATTCTGATTTATATAGATTATTTACCTCAATAAATAATTACATTTATTTACGAATTTGTTTTATTTGCGATTCAGCTGCCTACATAAAGTTGATCTAAATATGAATCGTAATATATGAATTTTTCAATCAAATAATTATTAATGAAAAAAATAAAAATTTTGGAAGGTCACATTTGAAAATCGGGATTATTCTAATTACATATCTTTAGTGATACTTATTATTTACCTATTTATGTTACTCGAAACCGTGGATGGCCTATCTACATATGAGGAACTTTGGGGCTTGGATTAAATTTTCAAGTCTTAGCTTTACAATTTGAATTTTTTATACATTTTTAACAGCAAATTAATTTTTGAATGTTCACTATTTTGACGATTTTTTTCAACATTTGAACATCAAACGCTGAGAAAAAATATCGTGTCTATGTATTTTTAATGTTTTTTTTTTTTTACAACAAAAACAGCCATTTTGTATTATATTTTCAAGTTTTTTAACATATTCTACAATTAATGTTTATCATCACTTAAAAAAAAAACTTATCAACAATTTCAAATTTACTTATAAATAGCTAAACATTTGTCTAAACATTTTGAACATGTCATTGAGTACAGAAAATTAGAATATAAATAATAATGAAATGTTTCAACTGTTTCAAGTATCTGTTCAATATTTAAATGTAAACTTTTGATTTATAGTGAATAAGGAATCTTTTTTCTTCAGTCATCACCATTTGGATCAGTGAATATGCATAGATTTTGTCTTAGATGTCATTTTCTTAATAGATGGGAAAAACAAAAAATAATGAAAAACTAGAATTTTTACGCAAAACACCATTATACTGGATTTTCTTATTTTGTTGTAATTTAAAAATGAATAACTAGAGCTACTTGAAATTTTCACCAAATATTTATACAAGCATTTTCTAATAAATGGTTTAATTTAAAAATTATTTAGAATATTTTTGAGCTATTTATAGACATGAACATTTTTTAACTTAGTTTTTTTTCAATATTTTTACGCTTGATCAAATAGTTTCCGAACTGTTTTTCACGTGCAATATTTTATTATTGAATTCAAAACAATACACATTACAGACTTACTCAATAACTAGGTACACTCCTCTCTTACTGTAAGGCAGATAGAGTATTTTTCGGGATTTATAGTTTATTTTATATGGCATTTTTCAGATTAAAATGCATTTATTAAAGTTAAAATGTTTGTAACAATCTATATTATATACTTTAACTATGATGGATATATAAACACGTATACTATTAATTGAATAATTTGTTAAAATGCATAGCTAGGTCATTTTTTTTTAAAAATAAACTAAGATTTTTATTTATAATTTATGAAAAAAATAACTGTACCTTACAGTATTATTATTATGTATCTTTATCTATATACGATGGAAAAAATCGTGTGCAATGATGAAAAAATAACATTATTTTTTAAATCTATTTACCTTTGGTGTAATAACTCCACATCCAACTTAGAAGATGAATCTTCTTCGAACAACACCTAAAAAATCATAAGTTGTTGAACTAATTAAAAATTGGTATTGAATATATATTTATTTTATAACAAATACATTATATTTAAAAAAAATACAGACATGAATAAAAATTAGTTTATATAAATAGAATAAAAGAAGAATAAAATTTACGTTTTCCATCAAAAGTTTTTTGTTGAAAAAAACATTTCTTTAAATTGTAAATATTATAATAATGCATTATTTCATAGAATTAATAACGATAATAAATAATTTGATTAGGATAAAATATGATATAATATTGTAGTTTATACTAAATGATCATCTTTTCGCCAGAATAACTATAAAACTATTATCTTAAACATAACTTGTATTTATAATAATAGTAATGTAATAATGAACGACACGCTTACCCATCTGGATGTGTCGTATTGCTGCCTGGGTAGAGGTTCTCCTGACAAGTCGATTAACTTGGCTTCTCTGACCTCTTGAGTCACGTCATCTGCAAAAATTATCATCGTTATACATGCATTTTCTAAAGAACTTATGCTGTACCTATCTGCCTTTAAAATGATCGTTTTATTATTATTAATATTATTATTCAATGAGCATCGCACGTCTGTGAAAAGTGAAATTTTATAGTTCATACACAATGGACTGTAAGACAGCGCTTTTGTACGTTATATTATGTATGCTTTCGCTTTTCATTTATGTTACTTATATAAAATTACCACAACATGTCCCGAAATTGTGACTTGTATTACATATTATCGCATATCACAAATGATGGGCTACGTCTATATTTTTATTGCTTACACGCTTATTTTTTTTTTCTTGGATTTGTATAGAGAAAAATGAGATTCGTACGCAATATTGGGTGTACATTCTAAATATTCGTCAATGTAACCGTATTTTTTTTTTAGAAAATATGAATTTAGACATAGATAATAATATTATTATAAATTATAATATACTTATGTTTATTATCGTTATCGACCATCTAAATTACCAAATATAATTTTATACTTTCATAAAAAAACTGAAGTCTCAACGTTCTCATCACAGACGAGACTAAATTGTTTTTAAAGACATAAACACTGTTTTTTTTTTTAATTTTGTTGTATCTATGTAGACCCGACTCAATGTAGTAAATGGATAAAAATTAGTTTCTGTTAAACTGCAAATTTATCGAATTTCTGATTTTAGAAATGGTTCATATCCATATAATTATAGATTAAGTACTCTAAAGTCTAAATATAATATAATTATTATGCATTATGTACCACTCTTAAGTATATTTAATTATTAAAACCAGCCACCAAGTATATGGACATTTTATAAACTGATAGGTATTAGCTAAATTGAGTTTATTACAGAGTAAATCAATCAAATTAAAGTATAATTTATTGTAAAATTATTTTGAAATTGAAAAAATACAACCAAATAATAAAAAACTAAATCACAATGACATATTATTATGTTTGTAGTATTATATTGTATTATTATTATTATTATTATATTTGTAATATTATATACCCGGATATTTCTATACCCACTTAATATCTAATAAACCGCGGTTTAACGGAGCAATGTAAATTTTTTTTTTATAACCATCTGGCAACGGTGGAAGGTAAAGTGGATGTACGCATGATTACATAATATTATATTGTTATCATATTTTAAACACGGATGTTTGTCTTTTAATTATTTTTTTGAAAAACAATTTCCTTTAGGTCAGCTGTTCACAATAATAAAATTTTCTGAAATGAGTCATAAATCATTTTAATTTGTTTTTAATGGACACATTTACATCTGCATGATATGTATACCTAGTGTATTTTTTTAAATCGTGAAACCAGAAATGTTGTATACGAAATGTGTTTTATTGGCCCAGTAACTTGACCATAAGAAAAATCAACAAAAACAACAATAGTAGTGAAATATAGTCTTTATAACGTACACATTAAAAAACTAAACATCGAAACGTGGACAGTAACAATAACATTGCGAGCGAGAATTAAGCTAACATTTGGGTAATAAAATAATTGAATTGTGGGTCTTAAATCCGCTCAGGTCGCTGAAGACTATTTTGTATAAATAACGTGTATTATACCATTGTTTATCAATTCTAGTATTTATAATCGATGATTATACCTATCATCTATAAAAACCAAAGTTGTGTGTACCTATTTGAATTGAACGAGTGGATATATGCGATAGGACTATACCTATACTCTTAGCTGATAAAATAATATTGTTACAAGGTATCGAAGCTTTACGCAGTATTCCTACCACCGAGAACGAATAACTATTTATCTGTACCTACTTAATACCTTTACTCAAATTATATTAAAGATGAACATGGGTTGATTTTTTTTTTTTTATTGTCTAAGTGAAACCTTATTAATTCTCTTAATTTAACACTATACAATGTATAACTGTTGTATAAAATCGGAAAATTTAAAAACGATTTAAAAGTGTCTCGAAACACTGTTTTTGATTAATATGTTTAATAATATCTAATTACCTATAAGTATCAAATGACAAAGAAATTAAATTGAGTTGTACATTGAGATTAAACAAAATATTTATATTTAAATTATAGTGTAATAAAAAGTGCTATCGAGTGTTAATAACTATAATAATGATATATATATTATAGTTATATATAGATTTATTTCAATATAAATAACTTTCTAAGTTGATAAATATCGTTGAATAACTACGTCGAGCATAGAAATAAACTGCTTTAAAGTTTCTATATAAAAATGTGTACCTATCAAGAATCCTGTCATATTATGTATAATACCATAAGAATAATTTATATTTTTTCTTTTGTTCAAATTATAATAAAAAAATAATTTAGTTTCACAAAAACTTTATTATTATTTTTTAATCAGAATATGTTTAGCAAATGTAGACATTTTATCATATATAATAGTATTATGTGTAAATACGTCGGTTACTTGTCAAGGTTCCTCGAACATTTTATCATTGTAAAATTATTGTATTTTTATTTATACGTTCAAGACTTTTATTACACAAAAAAAAAATGTAATACATTTTTAAAATATAATAATAATAAAATCATTATATAAAATTAACCTCAATTTAATAGTCACGTAACTATATTGTTTTTAATTTTCTCTTTGAAAATGCATGACCGAGTAGGTAATTTTAATTTATTCGATATAATTAAGTCTATAAATACATCACAAGCATAAACATTAATTTTCCAAAGAACTACGTCGTCCAAACAGAACATATTACCAGAGGCAAAATGAAATCAAATTCGATGATTGAAAATCGGAAATAAGCTTTCACTCTTCGATAAAATATGAAAAACATTTGGTAATATTATCTACACTTTAATTTAAACTCTATTTAAAAATATATAAACATAATTGTATACATTGAAATTTAAAACGATCGTAAATTTATTTTCCTAATTCAAAATCAGTAATTATAACAAATAATAAGTAAATTTAAGACTAGTTTTAGTCTAGAATCTAGATGATTTATTATAGTAGTATAGAACTTTTTTTAAGAAAACGCTTCACCCGCATGTGTTTTCTTTGTCTTGCACACGCAAATCTACATACCGGATTCTTACTACTGTTTATTTATAGTTAAAATCAGAGCAAATTTGCATATTATTATCGAAATTTAAAACAGAATAAAAACTGGGCCCGAGCAGTTTTTTTTTAAATGAGTTAAAAGTACCTATTTACCTACCTACTTAAATAATTCATTTTTTCAAATTCATATTACTTGTTTTGAAATAAATAAATGAAAAAAAAAGATACAGGCTCAGTATAAAATCTCCTCTATAAATTCGATAATACGTAAATTTCTTCTAATATTAACTATATAAAGATAAAATAGTAATAGAATCCGATACGTAGATTTGCTGTTGCGCGTGTGTAAGATAAAGGCAAACATGCTGGTATAGTGTTCTCAAGTACTTAAGTAATATACTAATTTCCAATTAAAACATTGAATACGTATATGTTTTTGCTACAAATACTTAATATTTTTTTGTGACCGATTTTTGAAAACCGATTTTTCTCATCGATTTTGCATTTTTGCGTAACAGCGCTGTCATCTAGTAACCAAAAATTATTTAAAATGTTATCCATATCCAGAGCCGGATTGGATAGTCTCAACCCTTCGAAAAATATTTTTCTACTGACCCGTAATTTTCTATAGTATCCCATATTGGTCAATTTTTAATATTAATAAATTATAATAACCTTATAACATTTGTTGACAAAATAGGAAATAAGGTATTACCTTATTTAATGTTATATTTACATAGATTATTCGAGTCCTCGACTGGCCTATTCCGAGCTTGTCCACACCGTAGTACATATAAGATCCCATTAGTATACTAATAATCCTTATAAGGAAGCAAGTAA
Source organism: Pentalonia nigronervosa (assembly GCA_014851325.1). Taxonomy (NCBI): domain Eukaryota; kingdom Metazoa; phylum Arthropoda; class Insecta; order Hemiptera; family Aphididae; genus Pentalonia; species Pentalonia nigronervosa. The sequence continues at coordinate 52,751 of JACXSJ010001632.1, forward strand.
TGTAAGTAAGTAAAATAATCACATGCGAGTGTACACAATTTCCAATCGTCAATTGACGATTAACAAATCACAAGGCGGTAAAAAAACACACTTACACCAATTGTATTGTATTAAACAAAACCCGCAAAAACATTCATGATTTAATTTTTCCGCAAACGGAAAAAAATACACATTTATCAATTTTTTCTTCAAAAACGACTCTTTTAGAACACTTATAAGTTTGACTGCGCGAGTAATGAGTGACAACGTTGAATATTTTTACATTTTTAAAAAAATGTTAATTTATTTATTATTTTTTTTTTTTGACTGGGTACTTAATTGTTCCTGAAAATTATATAGGTAATATTAAAGATTTTGAACATCGTAAAAAAATGTCCCATCTTAACTGTGTATAATATAATATGTATTCCGAATTAGATGTAGGTATGGTATAGGCGTATAGCATAATGATTCTAAAACTTATTTTAAAGACAATCCTCAAAATATTTATCAAATTTGTTCGAGACCTCCTAGAATATTTTTCATTTGCACATGCGTAGGTTATTTTTGATAATAATTAATTTAAATCGTATTGTATTGGCGACCGCACGTTATTAATTGGTGACCAGCAAGTCGATGATCATTAATGTAGCAGACCTGTGTTTAATAGTTTTAAATAGAAAAAAAATTATAGCTTAGATTTTCACGACCACCGTTTGCACAAAAGATAAAACGAAATATAACTAACATGTACATATTTTTATTATTATTTACCTGGGACGGTGTCTTCAGGAATTACGTCTGGTGTTTTTAAGTGGGCGTCTGGTTTCGGTTTGTTAAGCTCCTTCCAGACGTCCGGCACAGAGCTGATTGATTGGCCGATAGTGACAGACATGTTTTGTGCCTATATACGCGGTAGATAACAGATAACAGGTATCAAAACAAAAACGGCGACGATGTCGCATATGGACTGTCATATACCGGCGACCGGATAAACTTGGCCTTACCATTTTCCGTTTGGCGCACATGAAAGCGTGACACTCCGACATGGTTAGGCTGCTGGCTGTGACGAAGGCGAACACATTGCTGTGAGCCGAGTCGGTAAAACAATGAGACACCCTGTGGCCGGCGAAAAAAAAAAATAAAACAAAACAAAACTTAACATTGTGTTCGAGATCAGAAAATGGGTTTAGGCACTGCGGGTAGGGAGGGTGGGTCGTGAATAATTTATTTATCAATGAACCTGATATATACGCATTTAGATACAACGAATAACTAAATATACAAGATGCCTATCATTTTTTATTTTTTCATCGTCCGTGGTTAATGAAATTAGATTTTTCAACCGTAAAAATATTATACCTCGGCAGGTTTTTCGCTCTGCTGCGGTTTACGGAAAAACAAATAATCAACAAACGATGTCTCACTATATTTTCCAGACGCGCGCAGTTTAATAGCATACTAATTATCAAATATAAGATATACAAATTTAAAGTATATAACATGTATGATTCTTTCTAAGAAATAAACAAATTATAACTCATGTAGTATGTACAATATTGTACATTGTACAAAATATAATAAAGATGATTCTCGTCGTGTTTGATAGGCATATTGATACGCGTAGCTATTGTTCCAATTTATTGATTACCCACAGCTATTTTGTTTTGAATACTGACAAAAGAAACATCGTGACGTGTAAATACACATTTCTTAAATTTAAACTGTGTTCATATTACCTACTGTTATTATTTTGAAGTTTAGCAATAACAGTCCTACTGTGGACTCATCCATACTAATAGATTTAAAACGGGTTCAAAATATGAATTTCATACACAGTTGAAACTTGACTAAACGTTTAGATACCTACTGGTAAGACTCGGCTCATAAGATTCAAAATTATGTTCACATCATACGATAGGTACAATATATAATATTAAATAATTAAAGTATTAAACATTCTACAGGTGTATTATTATGACGCTTACTATCACCTTTCTATCGGTGTTTCCAGCACCGTCTTCTTTTCATCACTGGTTTCTATCACTTTGATACCTTGTCCATTCAACGTAACGGTTACGTTCTGTGGTTTTTTTTTGCTGGCTTTAGCCTGTAATATATAAAAATAAATAAATAAATAGATATACTTTAATTTAGAAATAATTGAGGTTTGATTCAAAAGGGGAAAATTGTGAAATTAGTCTCTGTATGAACGTGTAGTTGCGCAGAGCGGTTACAGGTCAAAATATCTTCTAAATAATAATTTTGATCAAAATAACTTTGTCAAAATATCTTTTTAACTGATTTGTATACTACTTATATTATTATAACATTAAATATTTATTTTTATTATTAGAATAACGTACAACCACAAATTATTATTTAATAAACTGAATGTTGTATGATAAACCTCATAACATTGAACTGTTGGTATTTCAGGGCAATAATTGTTTACACGTTTTTATATTATGTTTGTGTCACGGTGCTTATACTTTTTTCGTCGTGGTGGTCTTTATTTTCTCTTCAAATAATTTGTTTTATAACGACTTGAAACTTTGTAAAATTAATATATTTCATTTAGAGTAATATATTATTTCATTTTTTTAAATTTTACATAGAAAACAACTCATTAACTTCCAATCTTTAGTAATAAGAAACAAAATTATTGAATTATGATACAATAAAAATTACCAGTTTAATTTTTTTTGGTTGTAAATAACGAAATGCACTAATTTTAGCTGTATTCTGTACAATGCCAAATACATATGTTTTTATCATTATTATAAAAAATATGAAAATATCTACTGAGTACTTAAAGATTATCCATTTTGACTTTAACAGAAGTAAAAGTTATATTTAAAGAATTAAATATCAATCGATTGACGATTTAATTTATATTAATTTTTTTTTAATATATAATATATATATTTTTTTTAATTTTACGTTATCGTAAAATAATATAGTTAGTATAGTATTATAGTAAAATTACTTTGACTATATCTATGTTAAATGTATCTAATGTTATATGTGACGAATAAAAATGGTAAGACAACCAATTAAAGTTCAGTTAAGAAAATCCCACCCAATAAGATTATAAGGTCTACTGCTTTTATCTGAATAACATTTGTATACAAAGCAAACTATATAGAATGATTCACTAAGCATTCTCATCTCCTTTTTTCTTTAATAATTCAGTTATTCAAAATCTGATTTTTGAAATTTTTAAATATACTTTAAGACCATATTTCTGAATTCTTGAGATTTTTTGAACTATTTAAGAAGTGTCCTGTGTAGATACAAACTTCTGTTTTCCGAAATATAAAAATCTCCCTTTTCTATTATAAATGTTGACGTATCAAAATCAAAATTCAAACTACTGGTTTTTGTGAGTTATTTAACTTTGCATTCTAAAGATAATAGGATTATAACCAGGGATGGAAACTTCTTACATTTGCATATTTCATAGGTAGCTATGAAAGGTACCTATGCTGAAATATGGTTATATTAAAAAACTGGAATATATAAATTTATTTCATATAACATTTAGCTCAAATCTAGAAAAGCATGGTACATATTTCACCAAATTTAAATGACAAGATAAAAAAAATTGCATATTTAAGATTATTTTAGTGCATATGTTTGCATAAAATATATTAATTTTGAGATCATAGTCCTGTTTAGGCCATAATTTAATTAATAAATTAATTTAATAAATTTCAAGTTATATTAATCATTTTACGATTTATAAAAAAAATGTAGTTTTAAAAAATATAATATATACTTACGTCTTACAGAATACATATAATAATTCCAATTAATTATTTTAAGCATACTTTTCTAGCTTTTTGTAAATTAAACAATTTTATATTTCATCTAAATCGATGGTATAAAGTTAATTATTCGCAATTGTTAATTATGTAAAAACAGTCAATCTTTCCTCTAATATGATTAGTCGGCTTTAGTTTTATTAACTATCTATAATTAGTATAAATAAATTATAATTATGTATAATTGTGTATGATAAATGATATCAAATAATTGATTACCGCACGACACACCTACTATTTAAACTATGGTTCTATTGAACGTCGGTCATTCTTTAAAGAAATAACTACAACTGAAATTATAAACTTTAAGCATTTATATCACGAACTATGGTGTTCATATAAATATATCAATATTATTATTGTTATAACCAGAAAGAAAAGCTAATTTCATTGCATAGCTTTAAACACGAGATTGACTTGATGATACTTTAATCCAGACTTTAGCTAAAAAATATCCCTTAAATTGTCAATAATAACAGGTCCATGTCGCTAGCACCCCCTTTTTTGAATTTCGGTTCAAAACCTGGGGCTATCGTTTATGCTTTGTTAATGCATGTTAGTACTTTTTATACTATTGTTAGTGCTTTATCCCTTCCAAAGTTATTCGCATTTCTTACAGGGGGTGCTGAGGATATTAAGATATTTAATTTATTAAAGTTTCTATACATAAGCATATACGAGTCACTAAATGATTTATAAATTGTACGTAATATATAGTATTATAGTTTATTAAATATTTACTAAATACGTTTAGAAACCGGGATTTTAGCACGTTCACGGAGTGGGCTTTCCTAATTTGTTTACTTATACTATATGCTTATGTCAAACAGTTTTTGACATTTTTTTACCTAAAACTCTAAAGGACGAATTCGGTTTAGTGCATTCCTAACACCCCCTCCGTACGAAATGCTAATAACTTCGGAAGGGATGAAGCACTAACGAGGGGATTAAAAGCACTAACGTGTGCTAACGAAGCACAAACGAATGAAACCAATTTGGACCCGAAATTCAAAAAGAGGGATGCCAGCGACATGGACCTAGTAATAACAAATAAACGATAGGCTTGGTAATGTAACAAAAACGTATCAACCGATCACAACAATCAGAAGTTTTGCATTTAGTCATGTCAAATGCCGTCTGCTTCCAGGCAAAGTCAAACGAAAAAATATTACGACATATACTGCATACACTATACAAGTCTAAAACCAACGAAAAAGAAAAACCATTATGATAATTTAAGGCTGATAGTTAATCATAATTTACTGCCTATTTTATTATTTAACGTTCAAATCGTCAACCTAAATATGAAAAGTAGGTACAACATCTATACAAATGATGTAATTGAGGCCAGTGTATGATGGCCTAAAAATACTTTTTTATAAATGCAGTACTCTATACTATTGTGCGTGGCGCATATAATTAGGTAAATACATATAGGTACTATAGATACACAAATAAATAAAATTATAAGAGATCGAAAGTATAGTTTCGCTCCGATTGAAATTGTAATTGACAAAAAGATTTTTCTAAATTGCATTATGTATATACGATCGATATGCGTTTCTTATCCGATTATTCAAAGAAAATATTTCGTCTACAACGCGCATTAACGGCAAAATAGCATATATTTACACAGGCTAGTGCCTAGTTTATAACATTAATTCTACAGATTTAATTTTCACAACCGACAAAACATTTTCTGATTCGACTTCTATAAGCGCTTGCCATAATTGTTGCGCACCGATGCTAATCAATAATCACGCAGGTCTCTTGCGACATAATACATTACAGATAATATATTCGAGTAGTGCTCGGTATGTATTGTTTTGGCTCAAATTATTGACAACGATTTGAAACGGAATTCGATATTTGATGTAATGCAATATGACATTGGACAAAATTTGCTTTTCATGTTCACACATTATTTGGTAAGTCGATACACTTGGTTTAATTTAACGCGTAAACATCGCGTAAAATGTTCCAGAAAAATTTGAACAATATATAATATTATGTACAAATATAAAATATAATATTTTATGAATGAATATGATAATAATAAAAATAATATAATGTTTAATTAAGTAAAACTGGTTAAAGTCCGATTAAAATCTACCTTAAAACTTAACTTGTAACGGGGAATTTTCGATTATTCCGCAATCGCTGCTTTTTATAATGCATACCTAAAAAATTTCGAAAGATTATTTGTAAAATATCATAAGCCAAGTGTACGAAACTCGGAAGTTTTCAAATATTCTCTAACTGAAACACAACATTTAAAATAATTAAATAACATTTTGCTTTTACACGAACAAATGCAATACATAGCGAAACATGAAAATAAATGTTTTACCGTGGAATACTTCAGAGGTAGTAACAACTTATCTACTCATAATCTGTAGGTAGTAAATATATATTTATACTAAAAATTTGAGCATAAAATCTATACGATAAAACATTCATCATTTCATAAACACGTTGATTTCACTTCAATACTACAAAATATTTCGTTTTATTGTTTCAATACAACCTTAATATATTTATTCAGTTGTACCTATATTATGAACATTTTTCCTACAATACTATGAAAATTGTTCATGATATTATAAAATACACGCTAGTTTATAAATTGTAGAATTAAAAAATTAACTTATACGCATTTAAAACTTGTTTAATAATTATCATACTGAGTAGTAAGTACCTAGAGTGGGTCATTAAATGTTTAAATCATTTGGGGGGAAATGTACAATCGACGAGTATGGGTTTTTTATTTCTTATTATTCATGTCATACAACTATTCATACTTTAAACAATTTACGTTATAAAATCATTAAATCATTAATTAAATATTTATTCGACATCAATATTATTTTGAACTAATAATATTGATTAAATTATTACTACGTGAATTGTCGGTTATTTATAGTATTGTAATATGTCATTATATTATTTATTTTATAAAATAAATTGAAAATACATACTTAGAATATAGTACCTTAAGTATAGAATGATCGATATTTTCTCTTGATTAGTTTTATTACAGGTTACATAAACAGTAATTTGATTTTTTCCTTTTAAATAAAAGCTACTAAAAAAATAACTATCAATATCAGAACGACAAAACGACATCAATGTAAAAGAATGAGTTTTTGTTATAAGCTCAAATATTTTCAATGCAATGATTTTTTTTTTTTTGTAAACGATATGAAATGAAAATATTTATGCCTTTAATTTAAATTTAGAATTTATAATATTATACTAAATGCTTATCAAGTGGTATGATAAAACAACGTATTTGACATGTACTCAGACGCTCAGTGCAATTGATTGACAGTATAATATACATAATGTCTATCACTGTATAGTAAGAAAAAAAGAATGCTACATTTTCTTTTCATAGTATTCAATGTTAGTTTAAATCAAAACTGACATTTTAGTAAAATTAAACTACCAATTCAGTGAAAAATATAACATTAAATATTACAATAATATGTACTCGAGAATAAAATAAATAAAAAAAAACGTTAATAATAAAAAAAAAAAATAACGTTAATAGATAAATTAAAAATCTTTTAAAAATAAAAATAAATAGTATAATGATTATGGTTTATCATTTTATCTATGGTTATTTATTGTTTTTTATACCCAAAAAAAGTATCGAAATAATATAATTGAACTACAATTGACAATATAACAAACTAAAAAAAGAACAAAATAAATTATACCTATATCATGAAAATTGATAGAATGGTAGACTGTTACCATTGCTCGAAAAACTTTGGTATAAAAATATTGGATAGTTATTACTGAATAGTGAAAAAAATAAACTTCGCTGATTTACAACGGTTTACGTATAGCCATATTTTTTGTAATGCTTACGTAAATTAGTAACACATTTTTCGTGTACTTATGTAGGCATATGTTTGTTCAGTTGTACCTATTGAATCGATCGAGTGGTAGACGTGTAGTACGTTCAAAACAAATAAAGCAAACAACAATAACGTTAGAACTATATGTGTAACTTATATTCATAAGCTAAAATTGTGGAGTTAGTGGCCAAGAGGGCTTCCCCCCCCCCAGAGATGTTTATAATAAATAAAATATTTTATTGTCACATAATAATTATTTATAATACATGTAAAAATTGATAGCAACGTTATCATGGCTAAAACCTAATCAACTGCAACCACAACTGCTGAAAATTTAAATGATTGATACGAGTATAATTATCTAATTTTGAGCAATAACCATGCCAGATCGGCAGTCGATATGTATGTGGTATATTTTACCTATGTTTTAGTCATCACTTACAAGTTACAGTTGTTCTTTGATCATCAATAAAATCGTAAAAATATTATATTAAATTTATAATATTATTTTGATTCGATCCCCAACTATTCCAATCATAATTCCGCACGGTCTACACGAACAGTACAGACTGCAGAGCTGCAGATTGTTTTCTATGCTGCTATAAGTGTACTGCTAACTAAATACTGTGATGACCTCCCTCCCATCACCAAATCAAGTTCAACAGTGCTTGAACTATACATAGCTATATAAGTATCACACTTAAGGAACTGTTTGAATAACATTTATTTAGCATATCAAACAAAAATTAATTGACTTACCATAACCAAAATGGTTTTCACCGCTTCGACGATGGCACCAGCCGTAGAATCCACGGGAGTGCTGCCTAAATACTTAACATCAAACGTTGTCTGGTCGTCTTCGACGGCGATTGCGGCCCCATCTTCCGTATTTTGACCAATCGCCAACGATTTGTCTTCCGACAGTTCTAAATAACATTTGAAACCAAATCAAATATTAATGAACGATTAATAAACAACTAGTTTAAATACAAATTAAAATATCTAATGCCTATTTAAGTAGGCATTGAAATTTGTGTTTTTCGTGTAAAAAAGTGCATTAAATATAAAAATAATTTGATACTCGCAGTATAAAAGTCGGCATGGGAACAATTAAGTGATAAGTTATAGCAGACCAATAATTAAGATATAAGACAAATTTAGATTTTTTATCCGGTTCTTTCATTAAACAATTAGATACAAGACGGCGACCACCGGCTACCGCAGAAATTTCGTATAATTATACCAATTAGCTTCAATAACATAATTCTTCTGAAATAATAAGTGTTTAATGTGTGCTTATAGGGCATAGATGTATGATCTCATTCAATCATATTATAAATAATGACTTCCAATGAGTCAAAAACATTATTCCTTTTCGAAGTTGGTAACTCGAATGTGTCAATAAATCATTAAATAAGAGCAACAAAAAATTATAATAATGATTGTATCTTTTATTCATGAACCACAGACATAAATTTGTTAATAAAACACCATAAATTATTATACCCACGGATAGGGAAGAACATTACAATTATGATAAATACGTAACCCAAGTTAATGAGTGTTTCTGAATATTTGCATGTTAAATTTTGGGTCACAAATAGTTTTGAATAAGACACCCACAATTAATAAGAACAATATTACGTCATTATTGTTATTGAAAGTTAGAAGACTAATTTTATATTAAATGGTTTTATGGGCAAAAATACCGGAAAATCCGTTGTACAGTATACTCGCGTACGAACTATTATAATGGTATATTAATTATGTAGGTTCTTAATTATATTATTTTAATTAAGTCTGATGACAAATTAACTATATACACATTGAATTCAGGATACATTTGGATTGTTTACACACAACCATATACATTAGAAAACTCTGCAATTAAACATTTTAGAAATTTAGACTAAATTAAACATGCAATAATTATTATTCACGGTTCAACAAACATGTATGAAACAAATAAAAAAAATATTATTATATATACATCACGTTTGATGCACCAATATGAATATTTTAGATTTTATAATATTCAATATCTTAAAGTATTGTAAAATATGTAGGTATTACATATAATTGTATTATCCATTTACTATTAATAAAGTTGTTTTTAAAATGTCCACATTAATGTTAAAAGAATCATTTTCTCTAGTTTATTCATCTCCATTGATGTTATAAGCAAATGAAGGAAGTGACATAATCAGACAAGACGAGAAGTTTTCATTTCAAAAATAATGTATAAAATAATATGTACATAGGTAGTATTTACATTTTGAAACCAGTTTCACGAAATATGCAGATATTTGAAGCTTAATGTTAAAATGTTTATGTTTAATTTGTTAAAACCTTTAGTTATTATATAGTAATAATTACAATTTAGTCAAATAACCTTAACACTGTACCTACCTATACATTATGAAGACACACATTGATTTCATATAATAGATAAGTCGTAGACCTCAACTAAAAATCGTATGCATTTTGTTATATCATTATGTTACTTGTAACTAATAAGACTCAATTGCAAAAAAATTTACATTCAGTGTTTCCTAATAATTTGCACAATGCAGGTGAATTATTTGAACAAAACCACGAGCGAATGAGCTACTTGCACTTTAATTATATACAAATACATGACGGTACCTCTCCATAAATGTTTAAATTGCGTTCATTCTTTGCTCAAATAATGTGGTGCATGGATATAATATAATAAATATCTTGAGACTAATTGAAAAATTTAAAACATAGAAATATTTTATTTTATTAATAAAATTACTAAATATAGTATGCATTAGCATAACATATTTCTATGTGCTCGTCTATATTTTTTTTATAATATGCGTTTTCTATTGATTATTATTATTTAAAATTCATGTAATTACGCAGTAAAAAATAAATGGTGTAAAATATACGAAGTATAGTGTACACAATTTTACAGTTTTATTTTATTGAATATTGAATATTGTTTAGATTTTTCAATAATTCAATAAAAATTTGTAAATTTGTAACTATTAAACTAGAAATTTAAAAATAATTTCAACAATTGTCATTCATATCTAGAGATTTAGAATCCATTATTATATAAGATTTTCTAGGAAAACATTTATTTAAATTAAACTCATTTCCAAGAAGTTAATACGCAGTTTAGTGCTTACAACTATTTAAATTATAACATTATATTTATAAGTCCAGATAAGTTTTAATAGTGATAATAACTCATAAGCATTGCTAATAAAATGTGAATTAATATCCAAGACAATATTATTATCATTACCTATGTGCATACCCGTAATTTATCGAATTAAAATATTATTAAAAGTTAAAGATAAGTGAAATAAAGTACTATTTAACACCAATCAAAATCGTGATTAAAACAATTACGAATTACCCATGTTCATGTACAATTATACTATGCGCTTTGTATAAATAAAATTGCATAAAATAATTCGTGCAATAATAAAATAATAATAAAACAATTTTTTTTAAAGTTAGTTTTTATTTTTGGGGTAATAGTTGTTAAGCTACATTGACATCAATGAAAAACTTATTTAAGATTCTGAGCGGATTTTTTATTATTTTTATAAAAATAAATAGAAATATAGAATATGCCCACCCAAAATATTACCATAAAAATAATTATATAAGTAGGTACTGAAATAATAAACTAAAAATATAGTCAGTATTCCTTATCCAGAAATATAATTTCTTAACTATAATTCGTAACTATAGGTACTGAAAAATGAATACATTTTATCATAATAAATAATTATGTATTCATTTATTGCACTGAATAAAAGTACCTATAAGACTAGTAATAAATACTTGTGATAACTTTAATAACCATTAAATTGACATACTAATGTCAATACAATTTTAGTTTTTTTTTATTTGTGAAAAAGATGTGTCTTAGCTTTATCTAAATCACTATCTTGGATTTTCATTTAACATAAAGGCGATGTTTATATTGCCGTAGGTCTATTGGGTTTGACCAAACATTTTAAGTATGAACTTACCTGTATAAAATGTAGGTATAATTTTTTATGTTATATTATAATTATATTTATGTACCTACCTATTGTTGCTCATTAAAAATCAATTTACATTTTCTTAAGGTTATCTTTAATCATTAACATGTATTTACACAGCAAATTAAATGGTTTGTTTCACATATTATAAAAGTATTATTCATTATTTATTTTTAGTATTTTTGAAGTTCAAAACAATTAACTAACTTAGCGTTAAACAATTCATATATAAGTAGGTACATATACTATTGTCTATTAGACATTAGTGCCAATATATTGTCAAGAGCCTATATACCTACATTTTTGACTGAACAAAAGTAAACTGTTATGAAATATAAATTTTATAATCGGTATATTTAATTGGTTGTGAAATATTTTGCCATCCATAAATTATAATCTATATATACCAAATAGATACCTACTTATTATATTCATAATGCAACATTTTTTTACTAAAATAGAAATATTGTCAAAAAATTTTTTTTTTTTATTTTTTCATTTTTTTATTTTATTTTATTTTTTTTTTTGTACTTAACATGAATTTGCGAGTATTTAATCTTTTTATTTTCTATATTTATATTTATTATATAGATGCTGATGATAAATAAATTTTTTTTTTGTAATCAATTTAAAATTCTAAAGCGTTTAATGATATATCTAGTTTAAAATATTTAAAAATATTGACAAATAAACTCAATAAAATTCAATACAAATTTAAACCTAATAATAAAAATGTCATTTTACCTAAATTATTTGTGAAAATAAATAATTAACATTGGAAAAACCAGAAGAAATTATTTTAATCAATTGTAATGATTTTACCATAGTATTATACTACACTGTTTATTAATTACAATCTTAATTAATATCTCATATTGACGTATATATTCAATCTATATCACGGATGAGATAATTAATTGATAAAAACCAAATAATAATAAAATTGTTAAATAAATGTCTTAATTATACATTGTTTTTTAAAAGCAAGAAAATAGTTTTGAATAAATGTTACAGAATTAACCTCAACAATAATACAGATAATATTTTTGTATATAATAGACATAATACAATATACAAAAATATTTTTATAGGTGGAACTCTGTTTTCTTGACAGCATTCAAGATTAAAATATATTATATTTGTGAGAATTAAAATTGCAATCAACTGTAAATTGCATATTGTTATATATTTAAATGCATAATATTAAAATATTTTATAAAATTGCTACTGTGTCTTGTTTTTTTTAGTTCAATGTTCAGTTGCAAAATTTGATTGATTTTTTCACAGTCTATAATATAGTTGTGTGCATTTTTTTTATAACGATTCTATCGTGTCAATTTATTTTTTGATATAGATTGAATCAATAATAATATTTATTTATATCTTTATAATTAACCTAAGTCCGTAGTACTTGAAAGTTAGAACTATTAGATATTTGAAAATTTTTTCTCGTCTCTATATTCCAACTAAACATTGTGAAAAATAATTATTTACGTAACTAAAAATATATAATTGTAAAATTTTGGATAAATAAAAACATAAATTAATAGAAAAAAGTGTTAAAAAAATGCTAATTATACATTTGTTAGATAACATTGAAGTCTTATGGGTAACGGTATACCGAACACCTGCTATAAAATAACTCATACGTATATAAATATATGTGAAAACGAAAAGAAAATAAGAAGAGCCAATCAATTTTAGATTTTGCTTTTATAAATTAATGAATTAATATAGTTTTGTGTTATGATATTATAGTGTCGTGTTTTTGTCTTTCCTATTATTTAAATACATTGATCAAAAACCGTGGTTTTTGTTTATTGAATACCTTTATTGAAAAAAATATTTGTTTGGAATACAATTGAGCATAAAATGTTTCTTATTTAACAATAATATTCAGAATTATTTTAATTATACTTATTATTATAATTGAATGAATATAAGACAAAAATATATGCAAGTAAAACCTTTTTGATTTTCGATTATTAATTATTTTGTTTTAATTATTTAAATATATTGTATAATATACATTGTTTTAAAGAAATATTTTTTATTAAATACAGTTGTGAATAATGCAATATTGACAAATGTCATAATTTTTTCCTGCGTTAAAAAGATGATAATATGTGTTTGCCATTTTTAAGAATAATTACAATGCCATGTTATATTCTTACTTACGACCTACCTACACAATTATTTTCTTATGAAAAATACCCATCATGCATACTACATTAAATAATTATACATTTAATAACTCTGATACTACTAATTCGAATTTTGATTTAGATACATTAACATTTTTGAAAAATCATCTGCTTAATAGTTTACTTATAGTAAAAAATTTGGTTTTTATTTGAAAAAAATATTTCTATTACTACAAGACAATTAAATGAGTATTTAATTGTATAAAAATTATTAATCTAAATAATTTAAAATATAGATTGTGCTTAAATTAGTACCTATGTACCTATACATAACATTTCCAAAATACAGAATTTGAATAAATTCGTTATTAAAGAAAAAATGGTAGCGAGCATGCTTGGTGAAACCCTGTATAATGATTACTTATCGATGTTTTCAATTTTAAAGTTCAACAAATATAAATCTTTGATTAGTCAATATTAAAATTTTGCAAACATAACAAAAATAGGTATAGGATAGTTATATTAATTTTCGTGGCATACATTTATAATTTTAAATAACCATAAATCATAATTATTCAATAAAACATATTGATCGTTTATATTACATTGCTTAAACAATGCAGTCATATAGGCATATAGCTACTTCGCATTCCAAAAAGTCACTGCTGTAAAAATTCTGACCAATGTAAACATGGCAAATAAACAAAACAGTAATGAGCCAGAAAATGTCTTTACTAGTATAGAAGTATTAATATAATAAATAAAATGAAATACTTTATGACGTAACAACACTCATATTATACGTTTGAACTTCATGATTTCTACAAAATACATTCAAGGTAATCTAGTGATTTAATTAGCATGGGTATTACATTAAATAATTTTGACGACGCTGCTAACGCATCGTAAATATTGTTCCGACATTCGTTAACTAGCCAAAGCTAGTTGATGCATAATTTATGAAAAAAATGAATTAATTTGATGATTGTTAGACGGACTTATGAAAAACAAATGTTGATTATTTTGTGACATCAAACTTATCATACCTAATAACCGTCTTAAAATCTACTAAGACAATAAACACCACCTATTAAAATCGGCATAACACAGGACATGTACATACTCATTATTTTATGCAATGTGGCAATAGTGTGGATCAGAAAGAGGGAGGGTATAAGATCAATTTACATAGACCAAATCGAAAGCTCCCATAAGAAATTTTAAATTATGCAATCACATCATATTCACATACTTTATGGATAGTTTTTCTACGTACATTAAAACGATATACATTGAAATATTGTTAAAAACATATATTATTCATTTTGTGTAGGTAGTGTATAATAAAGCCTGTTAAGTCGTTGGCAGTATATGCATACAATATATATATACAATGTATAATAGCTACTATAGTAGTATGTACCTAATTTATTGCTTATCATGTTTAAGAACACAATATTACATATAGCTTATTACTCGATCTGTGGCAAGCTCAATAACATAGTTTTTAAAAATAATACTTATTAAAATAAAATAAACTTAAAAAAAAATTAAATTATATATTTTTTTTTCTTACCAAGGTACTACTAAAATAATAAATAATCAACAAACTCGTTTAATATTGATGACATTTTTTATGAAGTAAATGCGATATGTACGTTTTTTTGGTGTAAGTAAATAAATCGTTTAATAAAACAAATTTAAATCATATACATACATAACAGTTGAAAAATAATTCAAAATATATGTAAATTTAATTTCATCAACTAGTGCGGATAAAACAAATTATATTTTTATTAGTTGTACTATATCATATTACTATCGGCATATTGTACATTATATGTGAATTATTGGAGGATTTTAATGGGATTAGTTCATTATGAATTGTTTCTGAACCATGGTCAGTGATAATTTGGTTAGTAAAATTTATTTATAAAATAAAAATATTGTTTAAATTCCTATATAATTTTGTATAATTTTTTTTTTTAATTTATATGAAAAAATTACTCTGTTGACGCCATACGACTCGAAAAACTGGTTTTGAGTCACATGTGTAGTACTATCATAAAAAACGTCTCATCTGGCCCATACAACTTTTTTTTTTTACTAGCACGCAATTTTTTCCGTAATCAGAATAATAAACCTATACCTAATAATATTATAAGTCGTATATAACACTGACCCAGATAACATTTCCTCTTTAGTATAATCATATGCATTATTACATTAATACATTAAAGTATATAATGTATATGTTTATTAATTTATTCACGTGTAATTGAAAAGTCGTTTATACCTACATTCTTTTTTTCTCAAAACGGACAATTTCCTCCAACATTAAACTTATACCCATTACTTATGATTTTGTTTTTTTTACTCTAACACTAAACGTAATAGTTTTGTAGGCTGCTTTAATGATTAAAAAATGTATGCTTTTACGTACCTACATTTATTTATTTATATGCTTTATTTTAAAGTGATAAAAACAAAAACACTTTGTAGTGTAGTTCAAATATTAAACAAAGAATATCATTGAATGATAAAATTTCAGGATAAAAAATAGACATTAAAACGTCGTACGGACATAATAATATTTATATTGTTATTATTTATTGCCCGGTTGAGGCATCGCAATCGTTTATTTATTTTCGTTGCCACAAATCGTTCTGTATAATATAGGTGTGGAAAGGACAGTATATATTATAATAAATAATAATGTTAGCACAATGGTTTATAATTTATTAACGATAATTTAATAATTTATGTGTAAATTGGGTAAATTGTCTGTAAATTGCCACAGTTAAATTAGTTATCGTCGTTAGTTACTGGTTATAGTCATTACGAAGTACGTCTACGTAGTTACGGTTTTCGAACGATTCGTAGTCACGAAAGTCAATGATAAGAGTCAACTCCCGCGCATAAATATTGTGTGGCGTCGACAACGACGACATCCGGTTTCAAATAATCAGCCCGAGTTTTCCCAGACGGCAATAAAATGAAAATGTTCTAACGAGAAATTGTTTTTGTATTTTTCGTATGGACGTACGGGCATGGCTTAAAAAACATTTAGACGTAATCTGTATTGTAACTTATTTTCATTTTATTGTTGACCGGGCTATCACTAGTTTTTTTTAACACGGAAATGTTGAAATACACTCACGTTACAAATATCGGTGCCCAAACACAAGTAGGTGCTTACAACTGATGGTTATCTACTATTTTCCATTAAACTGTAAAGTAATAGGTAGATGGTACTGTAATATTCTCAAAGTGTCGAGAAGCGCCCATAAATCGAATTTCCGTAATACATTTATAATATACAAAAATGTCCTATTTCTTGGCAATAAACCAGAAGCTATAATAATGGCTAGTCGTTATATCATGGGTATAATAAAAATACATTTAGAATAATGTGAAGGAAAAAAAAGTTTGTGAATAAGATTCTTTGAAAATCAAATACCCTTATAAAATAATATTACTGTTATTATTATAACTATAGGTATAATGAAAATTGCCGCTAGTAATATTTTATTGATTAGTTAATAGTCAAAGCGGCGCCACTTAATACGCGTCATTCAAGTTATCACGATTTCAAAATAATGTAAGTTTGACACGACTACCAGGCGCATATAGTTTGAACTCTGTGTGCCTTATAGATCGTTTTTTGTATGACCATTCGTATAATTTATAGTACTTCGTATTCGTGTCACCATTAACTCTAAGTTAATACCTATTGACATGGTGATATATATATAAAGGTGCATATTTTTGTTAAATAATCAATTTTTTTTTTGTTGGTTTATAGTTTATAGTAAAAAACATATAAAGACGTTTATTCATTAATTGCTTACATAATATTATAGTCTGTGATACGACTCGTACAATGGTACAGTCAATAACGACGATATTATGTTGTACTGCCATTGAAAAGGTAATACAAATGCTTTGTGGTTAACATGTCAATAGCACATTTGTCTGATAGAAAGACATTAATCAAAAGTGCTACATAATTTATATTGATAACTCTACAGATTAAAAATATTTAAATCTACTATAATTTTAAACGTTTATGCACGTTTAAAAAAAAAAAATAGTAATTTAATTAACAGTAGAAATTAATGATTTTCTAATTATTTATCAATATGGTTACAATAATATAATACTAAACTATTCTAAATACTAAATATTACTTAAATAACTATATATTATTCGGCTACTTTATTACCCAAATTCAAAAGCCTATAATTTAGTTATATGGAGCTATATAAAATATAGTTTACTTATGGAACTTTATAAAACGTATACATATTCAATACATATTATTTCAAAACTGTATACTAACTGAAGTGATTGAATTAAAAAACCCAATTTTATTTTATTTTTACCAATTTGTCCACATATTACTTTTTAGTTATGTAATAGTGATAGGAATATCACGGTTTAGGTAGGTATCATCATGTTACAAATATAAGCGATGGCGAGATCGGCGATTATAGATCAATCGTTTACACGAACAACAATAATATATTTTTAAATGTTTTTTAAAAAACAATATTTTTTTAAAATTATTAAATTACATAGGTACGCGTTTGAAGGCAGTCACAGGGTTCAAAACTACAAAAAAAAAGCCTATTCTATTTGAAATAAGTATTATACTATATACTATGTTTTTATTATTTAAACTATAGTTCACATACAATTGCACACGAATTAAATACTTTTTCTTATAGAACAAATAATATTATTCACAACGCATTGAAGAAACTAAAAAATATCCATTCAACCGAGACACATTCTACAAATCGTAATAACACAATAATTTTCTCCTCCGAACGCGTGATGATAGTTACTTCAACAATTTAATTGCAATTCTGTATCAGCCTACCACTATATTAAATAACATTTATTAAAAATTATATATCTTTCGATGTTACGAGAAATATCCCTTTTCGCATTTTTATTACCACGTCTAACACAGCTGAGCCTTAGAATAAAACAAAACAACGACCTACATATATTTGTGTTTACTGACAGCGCGTACATTTTTAAAAAACGGATCAATTTTTTCTTGTGTTCCCATATTATGTTATTTTTTTGTTTCATTACAACAAGCATTATAGTTTCTCTCCAATTGTTTTCTGAGAAGTTTAATGATATCATTGTTCAATTGTTTAAATTAGATATTAAAAAAAAGATGCCAACAATTTTCTCGTTTCAAAAAAAAAAAAAAAAAATGTAGTGATAGAATTAATTCTAACAAAAAATAAAAATTTAATTTAATTATAAATATCTATAGGTATTTTACATATTATATTAATTCCTATTTAATACAAATTATTGCACCTCACTATTCTAACAGAATAACTAAAATACAAGTTTTTAACATTTAGTACCTAGTTTAACAATAATACAGGACAAAAAACGCCACTAAAAATAAGGTAAATTGTGGAAACTATTCCTCTAGTTCCTTTAGTAGGTACTAGTTCAAAAGCAGAATTTTATAATTAGATACCAGACTACGTGACATGTCATATCAATGTTTAATATTCAAAACATACGCATAGCATGATAAATTTAAGTACCTATGTAATTTTTCAAAATAAACAATTCCTAATTATTTCTAAAATGTCTAATGCAATTTAAGCAATTATTGTTTCATAGCTCATTCTGTTCTCGTTAGTCATTAATATTATAAGTTATTAAAAATAAGTAGGTAAAATACAGATGATTATTTAAATTGAGGAATTAAAATCAGAGTTTTCTAAAAAGAATATTATTTAAAATGTATTGTGTATTTATACCATTTAATCTAATGTTGATTAATCATAATAATTTTATTATACGAGGGTCTTAGGGTTTAGATCAACTAAGAATTTGGGTAAAATGTATACATATTATTATTATTATTTTTATTAATGTCGAAAATATCGTGCTCTATCTCTAAAGGTATCTCGAATTTATATCAGATATACTCGGATGAAATATAAGATAAGTGAGTTATGTGTATTACGTAATGCATTAGTATATAGTTGCTAACAACAAAATATATATTTTTTTAATTGGGTAGTATGTTGATATCTGTGGGTGATAAATATTTTCAAAATAAACCAAACAAGTACAAGTGTTGCTATACTTAATTTGTTTGTATGGTGACAATAGTCAATTATTTAGGGTTCTATAATACGACCTACTATTATAGTAATTACTATGCGAAACTATGAGCACGAAAATTAATGCCATCGCAATCCCTCTAATGTGGCTTGCAAAAAAAAAAAAACGAATTACTACGCCATAACCAATTTTCTTGTTTTGCTAGTTTAGAGTAGCGGATCACTCGTATTTTTCACTAATTATATGTAGATAGCACATTTCAGTTGTAATGTGTTTCATAACTATTATATTTCGTAGTGTGACATTATAGTTGTTGAGTGTTTACGTCAAGTTCGACAGACCTTTGAGTCACAAAAGATTTCTTACCACCATGTTTTTGTACGTACCTATTACATGGAATACATTATAGCAGACGAATAAAAAGTGTCTATAATATAAGAATACACCAGTTCTTTATGCTTGTCCAATTTTTCATGATAAATAACTACTAGGGATAGCATTTAACTATTTTTACTTTTTTAACACTTGTAATGCATTAAATTATTAAATTAAAACTCATCTGTAGATGAGCTGAATACTGTATTAGGTAAATCGGTGATTAGAAACGGTATAGTACAAATGGTTTGATTTTATCAGAAAAAAATGTCACACGAATGTATAATTAATAAACTGTAATAACATAAATTTAAATGTTATTTTTAATACCTATTCAATATTTCCATTCCCAACTACAAAAAAAAATTCTCTAAATCATTTCAGCTTATATTTTAATATATTAAGAGAGAATAGATTCCCTAATATAGTGTAATTAAAAAAAATGCAATAAATATTATCGATTAAAAATGTGTATTAAAATTGATTAGACATTTTATTTTAAAAATAATTTCAAACAAAAACAATTTTATAAACTGTGCCTATACTGGTTATACTTTATACCTAATAATAACGATCGTATTCGTATTTATATGACAAAATAGTTTTAAATTTTGAACAGTGTATAAAGAAGCTGTTAGACTTGCAATTTCTATATAATAATTTTATTTTATACTTTTCAGGATAAAATTACTACAGATATAAAATATTTCCGTTTACTGAAAACCAAATACACATTTGGCATTTTTTTAATCTGTCAGCAAATTAAAAACAGTGAAATACTGATTATACTGCATACTAAATATTTAAGCAATATTAACATATTTTAACAAGTACCCATTGTCAATAACCTGCAATTACTAAATATGACTACATTTTGATATATCCATTAACATATAAAACGCGAATCACGGACATTTTCCTCCCGGACAATTTCTCCACGACTGTTTTCGGTGTAGTAGGACATTTCTCCTCCTCCATATTTTTTTTAAGGTTATTATTTAATAATATTATATTATCATTTATATGAAATTATTTTTTTGCCTATTGTTCAATATTTCCAAATATTTTAATAAATATAATAAATTATATATGTATATTTTTGATCAGTTGATCAAACGTTCAGTTGAAAGTCTGAACCACTTGAAACAATAAAATAATTTTAACAGTTTTAACAAAAAAAATAAAATAAAATAAGATATGAATAAAGGCTAAAAAATATGTGTTTAGAAATAACAAAAGAATCATAAATTAAAAATTATTTACAAAATGTATCATTTTTATGTCGACATTTTTAACTATTTTTATTAATTATTAATATTTTAATATTTAAATTAATATTTTATTTAGACAATTTTTTATCTATTATATATAATCTTATTTTTTAAATTATTTTAATTGTAGTTCTTATTGTTTCAGGTAGTTCAATTAATTAAAAATATATCCATCTATAATTTATTATATTTATGAAAATAAAATAAAAATTATATATTTTATATTTTATTTAAAAAAAATAATATAATATTAAATAAAAAACTTTAAAACAAAAATAGGGGGATATGTCTGTATCAAAAATCTATCTGGGAGATCCATTTACCATAAAAAGTGTATCTAATAATATTGGATATACACTTTTAAATATTATCATAAAAAGGTATAAAAGGTATGTCATTACATTTCAACATCTTAAACGAATATTTTTCACTGGAATAAAGTTATTTTAACTAAACCACATAGGTAATGAAATACATTTTTAACGAATTTTTGTTCAAAAACGTGGATATATATTTTTAATAAAAAAATATTATTCACACACATAATGCGTTACAATTATTTCACTTACTTTTATGTTTAGAGTTTCCTTTCCATATAGATTTAAGTGACAGTGGCATTCTGGCAGTGGATGATCCGTCTATTTTTCTTTACTTTATTTTATTTTAATATTTATATTATCTCTTTCAAAACACTACAGTGTACTCTTAAACCTATATTATTTAAATATAATGTTTGGATGTAGTACTACGACCACGATAATACAGACGTATAAAGTCCTCGACTGTTTGTCGTGCGCGCACGGATTGTCGGAACTCTCACCGTACACTTTGTGTGCAGTGTACATAAAACGACTGACTGTGGTGTGCGCGTGGTGTCTCACTCTCTCTCCCTCACTTCCATCCCCACTCACTCTTTCTCTCTCATACACACGCACATACATCCTCTCCCAACCAGTCTCACTCACACCAATTCCCTTGTTGTAACTGCATCCTATGTGCAACCGAACAGCTGTGTAAAAGTTCTTCTCCACGACAACAAGCATTGCAATACAAGATTTTACACACACACATACACATTGCATTTGATTTGAATTTGACGCGACATACCTAATGGTTATATTAATTAGATGTAGGGGAAACTTCGAAAAGAGTTAAACAAATACTTCCCAATTGATTTCACTTTCGATAAGCTTTCAACCGATCAATTCTTTATCTAAATGTGAAATTCAATGCTTTAACCGATAGTTGAGTACGTGGTACGTTAATACTACGACAAAGAAATTCCTTGGGTTTTCTATCCGACTACATTATATTATATAGTATGATATGACATCAAGACGTTCAGACTAAATTCTAAAAATTTTAAATTTTTTCCAATTCAGCATGCGTCATTAACTAGATGATGGACTATTTAAATGTTTGGTATAATATACTATATGATGTTGCATTTCGGCCAGTTGAACCAGTGCATTAGGTACAACTAGACGTTATGTCTGTACAAAGATTATTACTTATTCGGTATGTTTATTGTTTATTACATTTTAATATATTTTAAAATGTTTTCGTAATTAAAATATACAAACGCAAACGTATATTATTATTAAACAATATCAATACTATATATTTTTAATGTTTACCTTTTTAATCAGTACTATATATGTTTATATAAAATAATAAATAGATAATAGATAATTAAAATTTTAAATGCTAATCTAAATTAATTTTTAATTAAATTAAACACCTTATTAGGTCTATAGATATATACCACAAATACTAGTTATACTCCAAAATCACAATTATTTGAAATTTTAAACTTTTAACCATCATTAGACATAAGAAATGATTATTTTTTGTAAACCGTGAAGCAATATTTTTGTAACGAGTACCTACCTATATTAATATTTAAACGTTGTGTGCTACTTATTGGTTCATTAAACGATCTCTATGTTTACAAATTTAAAGTGAAAAATATGGAACAAAAGTAATTTTAGTTGAAAGATACAAAATAACTAATGATAGGTACCTACAGAAATTACTTTTAAATGTGAAACATTTAAAAAGGAGAGCAAATAACGTTATCGACGTGTAATGACAATTTACAGTAATTAGCAACAAATGCTGAAATTTATAAAACAATTAAAAATTATTTAGAAAATATCGAATACATTGAATACAGATTATTTGTTGAATATATTTTGAGAGTAAGCATTATATAAAAAATTATAATAATATTTGTAATATAATTAAACTGACATACCTACTTCTGTCCGTTGGCGTTCACACTTTCTTCTTATTTACAATAAAACTGCAATTCTACTTAAATAATGTTTTTAACAGATCATATTTTGTTTTCAAGTCTGGAAAGATTATATTATTGGTTATTAGCATAATACATGATGAGTAATCCCTTGATCGTATCGTTTTCCAGTAAAGCAAAACAAATATTATTATTTAATATAATATATTTCCTATACATATACTTTTATTTTTTATGAATAGGGCAAATAATTTTATGTTAGAAAATTAGAAATATGTATATATTATTGTTTTAAAAACAAAATAACAACGAAATTTAAAATACCGCTGAATCTTGAAAATTTAAACAATAAAAATATTTTATGTTATTAAGTTGTTTTATTACTATTTTCTCATTAGTGTAGGTATTTTACTATTATTATACAAATAATTGTGTGGTGATAATTATGTGCTCATATTTTTAAAATAGTTAAACCTATATTACCATTATTTTATCTTTTTAGTTGTCTTCAATAACTACTAAGTAACGATCTTAATATATACTTACTCGTATCTTAAACTAACGTGTTTTGTTATATATTAGTTTATACAAAAGCCAGAACCCATAAAATTATAGTAAGTCAGTAAATTGAAGATAACTAGGTAGCAATATATGATATTCTAAAAAAATTGTATTTATAGTTTATACAATAAAACGTAACTATGTATTTTAATTTTCTGTAAATATTTGTCAACAGTACTCAGTACCCACATTATATTATTACTAACAGTTTCACTCAAACATACATTATGTGCTTATGGTAATCTAAAATGTAAAATAAATATTATAATATTGATTTTATAAATTACAAATATTGGAGAAATTCTACCAAAGCATACAATTGTTAAAATGGTGATGTTAAGTTAGTTTTTATTTAATATAGGAAAATCAAAATTATGAATAATATTAAATTAAAAAAAAAATTGGTTCGTGTCTAGACACCGTAAAGGCCACATGTCATCCGCACACCGTTTTAATAGCTACCGATAGCAGTATTATAGCAACAATTACACCGCACCACATCACATTGGTAATGTATATCAATATCTTAGGTATAAAGTCCATTAGATAACCACCGCATCGTAAACCAAACACGCCAAAGGGCGATAAGCCCACTACACACATTCGAGAACCATACACACGTTAACAAAGTGAAACCCGCAAATAGAACCATTTCTAAAACAGAACGCAAATTGCCTCTTTTTTTTTTTTTAACAACAATTTTATTTACAATCTATACAAAGAACATGGTATAATAAGTAAGTGTGATAACAATATTAGAGTGACGTTTAAAATATGAATAGGAAGGCTCCCCCCAGCGGTGCCACTTGACTAGTTTAATTTAAGATTACTATGCTTTTAGCAGATCCCTAGACCATTGCCTTTTTAGCCTTCTAGGGAAGAGAGTGGTAGAAGATGATCTTTTTACTAATGGATTAGGATGTGAGTGGAGTTTTGAATGGAATTTAGCCAGTTTGTTGAGTGTTGGTAGATTCAAGTCCTTGTAGAGATTTTTGTTAGTTACGTACCAGGGAGCAGAGGTTATTAAATGGAGGCAAATTGATTGGAAAGCTTGCAGGGTTTTAGTGTTTGATGGTTTGTTTGACCCCCAAAGTTGGATGCTGTAGAGCGGATTATCGATTTGTATATTGTAAGTTTATTATTTAAGGAGAGTTTTGATATGAGTAGAGGTCTCAGGAGATGCAGTCTTGAATTCACAGTTTTGCGTTTTTGTTTTAAGCGCGAGCTCCAATTAAGGCGTTTGTCAAATGTTAGCCCTAAGTATTTTATTTTGTTTGCTGTTGGAATGTGACTTTGTCGTTGAGCGAGATGGGCGGGCATTTGGTCTTACGCATTGCAAAAGTTACAAGAGTGGATTTGCTTTCGTTTATTTTTATTTTCCAGCGATTTGTCCATAGGTTAATTATATTTAGGTAACTATACTCCATTTCAAAAGAGAACATACCGTTTGCACGACCGGTTTTGGTTCGGCGACGCGCATCCCCACCAGTTGTTCTACCGAAGCAACGCCGGTCACGATGAGCGCGCTCCCGGCGTCAGATTGTAGTGAACACTATACACCTGGCACCAAATAGCGCCGACTATAATGTAATTCGTATAACTTGTTGACTCTTGTCTCATGCTCCTACCGTACAACACGTGACACGCATACGACTCGAGTTTTTTTACCATTTTATATTTTGCACCTACGCGTTTTTTGTTCATCATGGACCAACTTGAACAACAGGATGATCACCCTTCACCAAGAAAGTCAAATCCAAAAGGAAAGGTAAATATATTTTTGTTTTATGTATAAGAGCATTAAAGTGGTACTTTCTAACAGTGCATTTCTTAAAGAATTTTTACCGGATGACATTTGTCTAATTGACTAGTTTAAAAAAATGTATTGCAGTTCCTAATATGTAAAATAATCGCTCAAATGTACGTTTTTTTATAATTTATTTGTTTCAATATTAAATGGCAATAACTTAACTTGTTTACTACCATGTAAAAACTATACATTCATTCTATTGTACACGGACAACTTTGGTTTTTGTTAATTTTATACAATAAATTTAATCAAATATTATATTATAAAAATTACAAAATATAAAAATAACCATACCTACCAATATTTATTGTTAACAGTATTATTGTAAAATAATTATATTAATACATTTTTTTTGTAATACATAGTTTTATAATTTTTCAGTTTGTTTCTTCTAGCCAAAAGCAAATGATCATCAACTCTTACAAAACTAAATTGTTGGCAGATCCCAAAATTTCAAT
>JACXSJ010001633.1:0-79360 GCA_014851325.1 Pentalonia nigronervosa
TCACAACCGAATGGGACAAGATACTCTTCAATACTGTATGAAAATAAGTATAGAAGGTGATGAAGATCCGCCAATTGAATATGTCGAAGAGGTGATAGATTTATATGCAACAAAAAAAAACTCGCCGCATACGCTTTAAATGATAATATTAATTATACATTTTTTAAATATTAAATAATTTCAATTGTTTTTATAAGCTTAAGTTCAATTATATCAATCAGGTAAATAAAGTAAAATTTGTTAATTTGTATTATATTAATTCCACATCTCATAGTGCCCCCCCCCCCCTGGAAAAAATGTCTGAATTCAACACTGAGTATATACCGTGGTTATGCTGCAGTGTATACTGTATATATACCGAGTTAAGGGTGGCTGCGCATATAATTTATTATGCATTAAACAGTCGAGAAAATTTCGAGTGGTGACGAGAGTGCGTTTGCTGCAGTAACTTGTGAATAATTGCAGTCGACGCCCGGCCGTTCGCGTTGCAATTTAAAATCGTTATTATGTATATTTTAATATCGTATTATTCTTCTTTGCGTTTAGTTTTTTTTTTTTTGTTTTGTTTTCATAAAGGAGCGATTAATAATGAAAATATTATTATTATTTTATGGTAAAAAAAAAAAAAAAAAAAAACGGCCGTTTGTATTTATTCGAGAAAAACGACTTCGCACTACAGAACAAACGAAATGGATGTGTATTTTTTCCTCTCACGTCCAAAGAAAAAATGTACATCAAAACAAACATATTATATATTATAATAAAAGAAAACGAACTCGATATTTTGACTAATCACGCGTAAACTTATAACCGTCGTAGTCGGGACGACAACCGTTATTATTACTATCCGTATACTCGCACAACCTATACCTATAATATTCGAGTGCGCCCGACGTCGGGCGCCCATGATCACACGCACACACACATTCGTAATCGGTAATCTAATATAACGCAACGCATCTACACCTCGTTACAAGTGTGTGTGTGTGTGTGTGTGTGTGTGTGTGTGTGTGTTTTTTCATATACACGCGGTTCACCATATTTCAATACGGTTCGTTTAATATCACTTATACGTGTATTATTGCACGTATAAGTTGTAATATTACCGTTTGTACGTGCGTCCATATTAAACTCTGTGTGTATGTGTGTATATATATACGTATATATATTTATATGTTATTTGTTATATTATTGTGTACCGTTCATTTCAGCTTGATATTTCAAGCGGAAAAACGATTTTTCCGACTGTATAACGACGTTGTTGTTTTCGTACATGACGAACGATCGGCGTTTGGCTCGGTGTACATACGTATAAAATATTATAATATAATATGGACACCGGCGGAAACCCATTACGCCGGTCTCCTTTTAATGAGATTTTTCTGCTGGGAACATAATATATTCTTGTATTATATTATAAATAATATGACACCACTGCCGTAAGTCCGTCCGATGACGCCGCGAACGTGTATATATGCGCACGCAGATCACAATATCTGGTAATTACAGATACATGTACACAGTCCTACATAATAATATAAACTACTTGTACGACAAAACCGAACAACACCAATTACTATCGATATTCTGGTAAATTGTATTATAACCATCCGCCCCACTGGTAAAACGACAATTTTCTTGGACGTATTTACACTGCCATTACACGTGGGTGCAATTATTCATTGTGAAGGGTTCGTGAACAATATCGCAAATCGATTTCATCCCCTTTCACATCAAATCATTTTATACCAGGTAAGAATATATATAATAATATGACCTGTACAGAATGTGTATTTCAAATTGCAAGTTTAACTTCACCGCTGTATAAGCGTCATTTTATCACGAGGGAGTTAAACTATTCTAGAAATATATACACCTAATATATATCTGACTCAGGATCAAGGTACATGAGTAGGAATGTTTGAGAGTATTCGAGTAATGTGACATGCTTTGGGCCATTGTCAGAAAATTTACATGCACTTTGTGAAACTTTAACGCCATGTTATTCTATTGCCATAACATTGGCTCAAGTACACAACGGTAAAGAAACACCTATATTTGCATAAAAACAGATGACCTAAAGTTTTGGTGTAATAAAGAAAATTAACTAATTAATTTTATTTTGAGAAGTTATTATTAGTTTAAGAAATTTATTGAATAGGTTAAAAAAAATATCAAAATTAAAAATAATAAATACTATAAATTAAAAATGCTTAGCAAAAAAATATTAAAGTAAAGTAATCTAAAATTTTTTGGTTTTTTCAATTTTTTTTTCTTTAAATTTTTATAAAAATAAACTCATTGGTTTAAATTTTTTGAAAATTTAATACTAGATTCCTTATAAGTTGTTAAAATAGCAGATTAAAAATAAGTATGTATAATTTTTTTTATAAGAATTTATACTTCAATTTGACCGACATTTATAATTGAACATTGCAAATTGTTTAGGAGTTAAAAATATATAAAATATTCAATTTTTATAGCTAAGGACTGAATATTTAAAACAAGGTTTTTTGTAAGTAGTTTATAATGTAACCAAAAAATCTAAAAATATGTTAAAAAAATAATTTTATATAGACATTTTAAGTTTAAATTTGAACGAAATTAAATATTTAAATGAAGAATAACGATGTTATTTATAATGTTATTTATGTTATAATTAAAAAATATTTTTGAGAGTTCATGAAATTTTTAAAGTATTTTATTATATTTTATACATTCAATGATATTTTCAATTGCAATGTTTTCTGCAAAAATTCATTCAACCTACTGTATTATTAATTGTAAAATTAATTTTTTTAATAGCGATAATATCATAGAATACACTTAGTTATGTAGGCTGACTGACAGTGTTCGCTCAGAATCGTTTTTCGTATTCAATGATATATATATAAATGAATATAAATTTAATACATCCATGAAAGTGACCCACTCAATATTTACTGTACAACAGAGAGGTACTCACATGCCGACCTTTTTTAAATTTTAATCTAGCATCATCGTTACATGTAGTATTTCGTTCATAAAATCGTCATTCTGAAATACTTTGTCGCTATTATATCAAAAGTTACTACTCGTGAAAATTAATTTCTGTTTACTATACATCTTTGATGGTCGTAATATGCAAAAACATATTACTTACTTGTCAATACAATGTTTGATTTCTGAATACATCATTATTATACCCACACTAACCATCATACATGTACAATTATATCCACTTTCCGATCGAATAGACTCAAACAATCAAATGCGCGTTTCAAAGTTTAAAAATTAAACAAATTCTTCAATAATAATTACAATATTGCTCCCCAGTTTTATGTTTAAATTGCCAACTATAATACCATATAGCAATCTAAACGGGATTTTCGATTGCCATAACTGATTGCGGACAATCATAATAGAATTGGGCATGCGGTAGTTTCCATTTGCCTATTTGATAACACCAAACTGTTAGTAGACGTCCCTCGGGCCCCAAAAGTGAATTCATTATGAGTGAACTCCGCGATAACAGAAACTCGATTACAGCAGCACATGCATCAAGCTGCGTTTCGAACAAATTCTCCAGAGAGTTCATAAGAATATTATTTATACAGAATGTAACAAAATAAATATCAAAGTTTCAAAAAACATATTTTTGTCAATATATGAATTCAAAAACAATTTTTTATTAAATATACTTGTTCTTTACGTTGTTTAAGAGTTGTTCTTTCTCTCACCATTAATTTACACAATATCCTAACGATATTCTAGTTCATCTTAACCATTTTTAAACATATCAGTATTGACCAGTTTCTAACCATACAATTCTAACATTATGACGATTGACTTTCACACTCTCATAAAATGTTACTTCATCACTTAACGTTATCATAGAACAAACATGTTTATCTGTCTCAAAGCTTCGATGACGGTGGCAGTAAACTCCAACTGGCGTGTGCTCATATTATCTCCTTGTCCATGCGCCTAAATTAACTGCAGATTATACGGATTCATAATCAACTGGCGCCTAAAAACTCTTCACACATAACGATTTGTCACTTCAACACTGGCCCGGGAGGTCATCTGACATTTATCCACGTGATTTTTTTATGTGTATTTAAATTTTAGACAACAAATGCCTCTGAATGTGGAAAAATAATTAAAAATAAAGTATCGCCACTGTGTTTTAAACTGACACTGCCGATGTGACAGAGAGGATATGATATGAACTGGAATGTGGATTGGATATTTTGAAGGCCACTCATGAGAAGCACACTGAAAAACTCTGTATAATGTGAGAAACAAGAACAATATAAATAAAAATTGTTTTTGGATTAATAGTTTTAACAATAAAACTCTTTGAAAATCTGTATTATAGGTATTCATTTTTTTATGTATTGGAATAATCTTTTAGGTCACATCTAAGTGTTATGTGTTTATCCAACTATTACTTTTGCAATACTTTTAATTATTTTCATTCAGCAGATGTTATAACGTTGTTCATTTTTGTTTTTATACCAGATCGTATGCATAGTGTTGTCTGCAAAATTATATTTTAAATCGAATTTGTAGTTTATGAGATTATGATTTTTATTGAAATTGAAGTTTCCAAGTTTCCTTATTGAAATTTCCTTTCCAGGGGTTAGTTACAGCTATAAACATTTAATTGTATTTTAAAATGCATTTTCTTACAATAATATTATGATTATAATAATTGTTGCAATTTCTCCAAAATAATAATAATCATAATGGTACTGCATACTGTTAAATATTGTAGAAAACGTAGTAAAAACGACCTGTATTTGAATATTAACAATCAACTACACTAAGAGTTGTTTTACTCCCTAACGGGCAACAAATTATAAAATTATAGAGCTGCTATGGATAATTCGGGAAAAATGTGTGTATCAAATGAAAAAGGTTAAGGCAATAAATATTATAAATATTATTTATACAATAATAAAATAATACAATATATTACATTTTTAGAAACTAAACATGTCACTTCATGCCTATTACACCTATATCACATAAAATATTTAACAACTGTAAAGCTGTACTTAGGCATATACGAGTATATATATATAATAAAAACTTTAGTTCTAACAACGCTACGATTTATTATTGGCACTACATAAGTTTATAATCATTAAACACTGAATACATGTATTTATTACTTTATGTACAATGAACAAATAGTTAACACTGCAGAGAAAGTAAATGCAGTTTAGAGTGTAACACACTAACACAACATTTAATTCAGGTTAAAAATCAAGTCTAAAATGGTACATATTATGTATATTCTAACACAATAAAATCTACAAAATTCGACAAATTTAAAAATTAATAAAGATGATTTAAGTTCATAATTTATTTGTCATTGACATTAAACTGCACATGTTAAAAACAATTGTTAAAATTAAAAAACCTTTCTCTAGTTGTTGTAACGTACTGACATAATGTTACATCTGCAAAACGTTTATTCTGAAGAAATTAGGCAACTTTAAAATCTAATATTATTATTTATTTTCAATAGAGTTCGAAACAATATTATACATTGTTTGTATTGTTTAAGATGATAATAATTATTAAGTAACATTAAGTAATAGTATTATTATTATTATTATTATTGTTACTATTATTATTATTATTATCATTTTTAATTTTACTTATCAACCAAGAAAGTTAAATAGAGCTATTATATTGAACTATAATTTAAGACCCTGTACATTCAATTTATCAAAACGGAAAATAGTCAATTGAATAAAACACTTGTGATGAAATCTAATATAAAAATGCACTCAGGGTCTGAGTAATTACGAGACTATAGCTTATAGACAAGACTTAATTGTCGAGACTCGAGATTACACCACCAATAAAATAAGTATGAATTTATATTTTGTAAATAATTTTTGATTATATATAATACAATATAATATAAAATAACTATCAAATAACAAAACTTTAATTCTTAATGTGTAATTCTCGATAAAGTAATATAGTATATATAGCAGGTGTTTGATTGTAAATTTTTTGTCTTATATTAAAGTATTGAACTTATAATAATATTGTAGAAGATTATGCTAAATGCTTTTAACTGGAATAAAATATCCAAAGGTTAAAAATATTGAAAATTTAAAATAATTGTATGATTGTTATATTTACTATATTGATTGTTCAAACAGTATTTTGTTTCATTTAAAAGTTTCCTTTAGTTAAATATTAACCTTAGAGTTTAAAGATAAACCATTAAAAATACTTATAACATTTTAAAATATAATTATATAAATATAATTTATACATATTTTAATCACATTTCTAATAAACATCGATTATTTTCCCTATTTCAGTGATATTCAAAAATGGATACTATCTACCGACCATTACAACTATATAAAATTTCATAAATATTTACAAGATAATATGGTAATATCAATTTTTTGAAAGTACGAAAAAAATCGTAAAATCGAGTACTTACACCCACTGCAATATTAAGTCTAGAACACTGTCCATTAGAATATTTACGCCTACCCATATTACCAGCTGTAAACGGGCTCTTGATGATCATAATAATATTATAATACTGTGTTAAATCATCACGGTAAAATTATATTAAAAAAAAAATAAACTTGATTTGAGTCTACGTTTGTAGTTATTCGTTATGAATCTTAAGTCTTAATTATAGTAATATAATAATAATATTTACCTGATAGAGCGCTGGATCACTTCGGCGTCCGAACCTTAACCTCAGTGACGGAGACCTCTGGTTTTTGCGGACCATGCGATGTTGATTGGGATCGATCAAAGAGTTTCCCATGGAATCTATTAGATCCCTTTGCAAAAGAAGTTCGTACAGATCTTTGGCATCTGAAACACAACGGTTCATATTTATTGTATTCAAATGCTTGTTTTTTTTTTTTAATTTAGATAATGAAACCATAAGCAATCTCAAACATATAACACAATAATCATATTGG
Source organism: Pentalonia nigronervosa (assembly GCA_014851325.1). Classification (NCBI taxonomy): domain Eukaryota; kingdom Metazoa; phylum Arthropoda; class Insecta; order Hemiptera; family Aphididae; genus Pentalonia; species Pentalonia nigronervosa. The sequence continues at coordinate 6,960 of JACXSJ010001633.1, forward strand.
ATAACATAACTATTGTTAGCGAGGAGAAGAATGATCTAAGTGACTGCGCTTCAGCATGAGTTTAAAATGGTATTATGATAGGTAAATATATGTTAAATCAGTTAAATAAAAATAGGTCTCGTGGCCATTTCCACTTTAGCCATTGAGAAGGATTTCCATGAATAGAGATAGGTAGGTTTTGAATATGTGGCTTCTGAGTTTGGATATTTTGACAAATTAAGGAATGTTAAAATCAGTTTGGAGGTTATGATTTAAAGCGTACAAAGGATCGTTAATGATAAGACTAATGACTATTTTTTTATTGGAACACTTGTATTTTTAAGTGTTAGTATTTTGGAGGAGCTACAAAGTTAAATACCGTCCATATGGATTAAACTGAAGATATAAAATTTAAATTTTGGTTTGAAGACAACTTTTAAATATTTTTCTAGTATGGCTTTAAGCAGATTAAGTCATCTGTTTATTTTTAGTTTTGTTAAATGGATGCATTGTTTTGATTACGTCAGACGTTTGTCAAAGGATAGACCTTGGTATTTCGCTGTTTTAGATTTTGGTATGGGTTCATAATTTATGTGTACAACCTACCGGCGAAGATTGAGTCTGGTGAAAAGCCGATATGTTGTGTGGTCTAATTTCTGCGTTTATAATGTGGTACTAAATTTGTGATTTATCGTGAAACAGCATCGTCGTGACATCAAAATAAGTGTGCTTTATTTCATCGGTACTCTCGTTACAACATTATTATTTTTTTCAAACGACGTTCTTCTTTGACCGTATAGCATAATTGTTATTATTTGTTTAGTATAATTATACGGTACACGTGACGTGGTGGTTTGTTTGTACACGTTCATCGTCAGTTTAGCGGATAAATAATATCCTATTTATTCGGCAGAAAACAAAAGTACCTATGTCGTGTTGAGTATACAGTGCTCCAATGAGCTGCACGTTCAGCAAAATCGTAGATAACAATAAACGTGTACGAACGATCCGAAGAATAATATAATATAATACAGTAGAATATTCAGGTCAAGGGCATACTCACAGCAAAAAAAAAAAATAGTAGAATAAATGGCAATTAAAATACGACTTCTGTATTTGAAGTTTTTCACAGACTTACTGGTGCTTATTAATTTTTAATTCATTTAGCTTAGAAAAAATAAATTTATTTACGTCGTAAATATTTCACAAGAGTGTTTGGAGAATATTTGTAATTTTTTTTTTAATTTTAAATATATGAGAAGTTGAAATATGTTTTCTTTTTAAATCTTTCTAACTATATAGGTATTAATATCTTACATAACACAAGTTGTTTATTAATTTATTATGCATTATTATCATTGATTGCATATTATATTATAAGTACTGTTGATATTACTTTATTAACTACTAAAATCATTTAATGACATTGTGGGGAAAGAGATGGGAGATGAAACCTTGCATATAATAATTACTTTTTATTTTATAACTAGCATATAAACGTTTAGTTTAAAATAATTTAAGAAATTTAAATAAATATATTTTAGATTCTGATTTTTTTTTATTTTTTTTCTATAAATATCAATAGAAAAATTTTGCTTGTTCAAAAAACTTGAAAAATATAATACAAGGTTCCTCATAAGTTTTCCTAATAACAGTTCAAAAAATATTAAAGATAAGTATGTACAATTTTTTTAAAAAATTCTTAAAAATCACAAAAATTTACAAACTATTTTGTAGTTTAACTTTTATAGAGTATTGATATTTTTATAGTTAAAGATTGAAAATTCAAAACAAGGTTTGTTATAAGTAGTGAATATTCTAACCATAAAAATTTAAGATATATAATAACATTTTTTTTTTATATATATATTTTAAGTTCAAATTCGAACGAAATTAGATATTAAACGAAGAATGCAAACGTTGCAATTCAAATACATTACTTGTGAACTTATAAAATTATAAATTTTACTATACGTAATGACATTTTCAAAATATTTAGAAACATTTTAAACTATTATCTATTTATACCATGAACCTATTCACATTGTTCTATGGTGGTGTTGACTCATAAGTTATTACCTAACAGTAATATTGTAATATGATAGAAATATAGATTATTATACTAATCAAATATTGATTATTAATTAATATGATAAATACAATGTCTTAGGCAAAAATTAAATCAAATTTCGATATTACCTAATAGTAAAATAAGTTAATATTATTTATATTATGAATTAATAAACTTGACATTGACTGATCACCTTCGATCAGAATAGTTTTTCGTATTCATTGATAATATATGATTATAATTATAATTATAATAACACCTATATATACTACAATAATAAATTATAATTAAAAGTGTGGAAGTAAATGAAAAAAATAATTTGAATTTATTAATTTATTAATTTGAGCACACCAAACTATAAGTTAATAGTGTTAATACCTAATTAACAAACAATATTATATTTAAATCTAAAAGTTTAAAGTTAATATGAAGAACATTTTAACTTAACTCAGATAAAAAGAAGTTGATTTTGTTTTTTTATTTCTACCATGCTTAATATAATGATTGTGTAACTTTACATTTTTTTATAGGAACAAAATATTTTGTTAAAAATGCATCATATACTATTTATCTTATTGAACGCTGTAGTATCTAGTCAATCATTTGTGTAAACTAAATTATTAAATCAAGGAACATCTATTTGTTTATTTATATTTAAAATCATTATGTATTATACAAAGAATGATTAAATAGAAAAAAAATTAATAATTTAGCTGTAACTACAGATATATTCTTGTAAATATGTATAAATATAATTTTGGCTTATCATATTATTTTTTGAATTAAATGGAAAAGGTTAAGTTGTTACAATAGATTATTAAACTAGGTAACTAAATTAAAAGTTAAAAAAATTTTATTTTTTATCTTTACCACTGGTTAATTCTATGATTTAAAATATATTTTTTCTCAGAAAAATAATTTTTTTTAATAAAAATAAATAGTATCATATCTATAGGAATTTTTTCTTATTAAGTGGATTTTTTTTTGCTTGAGCTTTAGTGTATTGGATTTGTTCGATTATACTTTACATTTTATACATACAATAAACAAAGCGAATTATATCGTTCATCATTGTTTGTAATTTTTTTTGTTTTAATTTAATTCATGACAACTTAAAATTATCCAATGGATTTTACGTACAAGGTAATATCGAGGAAATTATTTAACATAATAAAATAATTAAAATTGTTTTTTTAGTATCTAAAAATAATTTAAATTATAACGTAAAACACATAACAATTATTAAAATTGAAAACAAAATTTTAATTGCTATACATTCTTAGATCATTTAGGAGATTGACAATTTAAAAAAAAAAATGTGTCATTGAAACTATTTATTTTTTTATGCATGTGTTTTATTTTATAATTAATATACATGATTGGATAGGTACACCTACAACCCAAAAGGAGGTACGTGTTTAATAATAACATTATTATTATTATTAAATGCTGTAAAGTAATATCGAGAATCATTGTGTACTCACTCTCGTAGTCCATGTAAGATGGAGCAGCTGATATTATTGTTGAGACTAGAAGAAGTGTACAGATCACGGCTGCGATGGATTTCATTTTTATTTCAGTTAGTTTTAATCTGTAAAATAAAAAATAATATTTAGATATTTATAAACTATATTATAACAAATTATGAAAGTAATTTCAGAACACTGTTAATTTGAAGTTGTGAATGTAATCACAACAAATTGACAATTTCAGTATAGACTATGCCGTATTCACCTATTGTTACATTGGTAATAGATACTTGAATACTCGGCCAAATTTATTGTATTGTATACAATATACATATACAAAGGTAGCAATACTCCGGAGAAAATGTTGGTAAAGTATTGTCATATAATACATTTACGTATAGGTATAAGGTACACAATAATTTAAAAGTAAGGTTCTATGTTTATTTATCATACAGGTATTGTATCAAATTATAAACTTGTGTGTATATTTCAATATTTACTTTGTAGTGTATACTTATATGGCTATATATTTTTAAATGGCCTTAAAATAACAATTCGTAAATTTCAGACGGTTCACCGAATTTTGTCTTCTAGATGAATATATTTATACGTTTATTTACTGTTTTTCGATTGCAAAGACATTAAAAAAAAAAAAAAAAACTAACAAAGTAAATTGCAAATGTGTTATATGTATTTACGAATGAATGAAATCATTCTTTTAAAATGTGAACCTACAAAGTCAATCGTATCAAGTAATATTGCTTTGTACTTATTTCACATAAGAGTACAACAATTTCGTTTTATTTTTTATTGAAAATTATATTTCTTTTTTTATATGAACTCCTTTACCGGTCTGATTTTGCGTATAATAGAAATTGTCTCATTAATATTCTAAATTATAGTGTAGTTATACTTGTGCGACAATAGTATTTTTTTTTTTTTAATATTCAAAAAGCTTAAAAAAATCTTTTTGACTTATGTATCACGCAGTTAGCGATTTTAAAGTATATGTTCTGGTTAAACGCTCAGACTACACAAAAAAAGGTTTGTAAAAAAATTGTTCGTGGTGTACCTAATAGCATTATAGATAATTATAATAATCACTAACATAAGTAGTTTCCAATTTAGCTTGTATTTTATACAATTTTGCCTAAGCCATTAAACACATAAAAAAGTTAAAAAGCTCATAAACTTTTATTTAATATTTTTCATGGTTATAAATAAAAATGAAGATTTGTTCATAAAAAACTTATAAAATATTTTCTGTTTATCTTAATAGGTTTCATACAAGTTGACACACATTTATAATATTGTTTATATACACTGGATATATTTTATTTATTTATATTTTTTGTATTTTAATGTTTCAGAATAAACGCTTTTACAACAATAAAAATATATATTATGTGTTATGTGTAATTATAAAACTGTTGAATTGGTTTAGGTCGTTATGAATAAGATTATTTATTATTATTATTTTCTAACTAGGAATAGTCAACTAAAATTAGAATTGATTTAATATTTATGAAATGTATAATGTTTCTTAGACATTATTTATTTTTTAACTACATTGTTTGGTGAAAGCTTACCAAATTTTTAATATAATCACAAATATTTTTTACGTATAAATATTATATTACACAAATTATTTTATTTTGTTGGATTAACGTTATTTACAGCAATTTGTATTATATAGCTTATATTTGGTAGATGGAAATAATTATATATTTTTAAGTGGGTTTAGGTGCATAGAAATTATTAACTATTTCTATAAGTAACAAAAAATATAGGTATACGCGATGTAACAAAAATGAAATGTACAAATCAAATGTAATTATGTTCTAAAATCTAAAAGACTGAAAATCAAAACTACCGTTACCAATGTAATACTAAAATTTACACATTTTTCTAAACTATGAGAAATTTAATATAAGTATACTTAAAAAAAATATTAATAAACTATGAGCATTACTTTACTCGTTGACATACTAAAAATAGAAAAAAAATAAAAATCTCTAATATCTTAATAAACCAATTTCCATAGTAAATACATTAGACAGATGAATCGCAGTATTTATCTTGAAATAGTTAACTAGTTTAACCCCAAATGAAATCAATCATTGCGAGTGTCACTTCGGTGTTGTTAATAATCCACATAATATATCGACGTCTATAAAACCATATTTTATTTACGATTTTTGACCATATCTCGCACACATAAATTGTATAAGTTTTCCACAAATAATGTGTCACTTTAACAGAAACTTCAATTAGCTTTTAAAAATAGATTTGTTTTAATACCGTCCATAGATCCATGTACTGTTGATTTATTATTTTGTATTTATATATTGTATTCATATTTGTAGTATATTATATTTAGGAATATAAATTGTAAATATTTTAAATAAATACAAAAAAAAAAAAAAACGTATAACGTGATAGCGGATACGAAGTTTAAACATCGGTTCGTAGCAAGGCCATTGAAATTTTGGCCGGATTATAGATCTAAATTTCTTTTCTCGATAAACTACCTAACAGATACCAGCGAGGAATACGAAAAAAAGAAAGTTATTTCAATCGATGTCGTATGGTATTATTTTTGCTTTTACAAACACCATATGAGAGTACAATAAGTACATAGTAATACGAAATATATAATTATAATATAATATCAATTTTGGTTACATAGAAAAATACCTGAACAAACACTTTTGCCAGAATTTATGATGTAATTTGTGCAATTCGGTCCAGTAAGTGTTGCTTATTTCAGCTGTGTATTTTACTGTATTATTTGAATCGAGTTGTTGTTGGTTAAAATAGTTCGAGATTAACATATTTTATGTAATTGAGACACAATAACGATGTCTAAATATAAAAACGTTTAATGGTATTACATAGTTATTATTTTTATGTATTTAATAGTTGAAAATTAAAATACAAGCGTATATAATAAAACAAAAATATAAACATCGGTGATTGAGTCAAATTCTGAAATGAATACAACTGAACCGGAATTCTAACTCTTAAATAATGTAATTTCTTTTTTTATTAAACTTGTTTAAATGTTCCAAATGATTGTATAATGAATTATAATGAAAATCTTAACATTAATTCTTGAAACAGATTGTCAGAAACGAGTTTAGAATAATATATATGGTGACCATAAAATAGTCGACCTATTGAAATAAATTTATTTAGAAAATGTCGTGTACGTGGACAAATATTCTTGAAAAAAATACGATAATTTGTTATTCGTATTTATTTATTATGTTATTTAAGTTCTACATATCTATAAAATTGAATTTGTTTTGAATTTAAATTGTGTCGTAGAAAGACGAGAAAAAACCTTTAATATGTTTTTAAACTCTGCCGTTGAGTACTTATCGTGTTGAACGTTTTTGAACGGTATTTATATATATATATATATATATATATATTTATTGCATAATACTGTATAGTGTCTTTAACACGTGAAAGAAATCATTATTAGTTTTGTCGACGGAAAATCCATTGTTTCCATACTATAAACATTTACGTCCGAGAAAATAAATACAAATATTGCGAAGTTTTTGACGTGTTTACGCGTCTCAGGATGATATCCGACTTTTACTATAAATAATATATATTGTAAAACGATTTTATTTTAAACGCAAAACGCCTTTGATGTGCGGAGACGACGCCACTTGTGACAATATTAAAAAAAAAAAAATATATATATATATATATAAACGTAAAACGTAACTCTCGTATTCACCACATTTCGTGGAAACTACAACGATGATATTATATATTCGGTTCGATACCTAAAGCAAACAAACGCAAAGTAGGGAGGGGATGAAAAAGAATTATCCGTGAAAAAATGCGACGTGTGCAATGGGGGTGAGGTAAAGTATAGAATTATTATGTTATGGGCGTCGGCGCCATATGAGTATAAGATTAACACGTCAACACGTTCGCGACATACTGCAAAATCAAATTGTTCGTTATATTAATACATTATACCATCCATTATTAATACCTATATTTATTATCACGGTCTACCAAACACGCGTTATTTCGTCGTTACAACAGTATAATAATATTATATTACACGAGCATTCATGGACGTTTTTGTGTGTTGTACTAACATTATATCGTGTTACTTCGATATATTATTTGGTAGGTAGGTAAGTATGCTGTAACTAAACTTACTAAACGTCTAAACCGGAACGACGTTCATATTAAACGTTTCAATATCGATGAAAATTATTACCTCGAGACCCAGTGACAATCGATTAAATATTTAACACCTGATCTACTTATTAATTAGTAAATAACTTATACTATACTACCTAACCAAGAACATGGGTAGAAATTAAGATCAGAACAATAATTAATCCCCTAGGATACAAGCACCTTTACATCAGTACACTACAGAAATATTTTACATATCATCCATGAATTAGAAAAATCAACAATCGTATGCAGGAAATCCGAACAAACAGAATAAACGACATACCACAATACTGTGCAAAAATCCTTCGTGCAAATCAATATCATAATATTAACTATACGAACACCTTTTTAGAAACTATAGAACACATCAATATCATAATATTAACTATACGAACACCTTTTTAGAAACTATAGAACACAAGAGACACGGAAATAATATAAATATTAAATACTGAAAATCGTATTACAGTCGGGACTCTTCTGACATGAATATATCAAACACAAGTGCTTCGTGAAATTTAATAATTACTTAAATGCCACTTAGGTTGGAATTTGTGCACAATCGTCACAACAATCGAACGAGCAGCAGAATTACGGCTAGTGCACCACTTATAACCACACATCTGAGTCATAATACATAATATAATTTATGCACGTGTTCGTTTATTTGCAGACGTTAATCGAATCGAGATCAGGGCCCGGTCCTTTGTGCGTTCTACTGGGAAATTAATGCGGAAAACTCCCCTGTGTCCGTGATTACTATTTTTGATTGTCGTGGGACTAGCGGGTTGATTTGAACTGTTTTTCTTTTTCCTGGCAGTGTTGTTCAAGCTGATTACGCGCCGATATCGATGGCGCTAGTGGACGGCCGGGCGACGATCGTCTACTCACGTAATATTATAATAAAGGTACCGCTCAGTGAGTGACTGTATCATCGCGAATTTTTACGATGTGGGTATAATATTAGATTTGTTGACCGCTGCCGTTATTGTAGTAGCGATTGGCAGGAGGAGAGTCTGCATATTATAATACCAACTGACCTACACCCGAACTTTACCTCGGTATATCCGCAGCCGCGGTCGACGAATACGTTATTATCGTCATTATTATTATTATTATCTAATATCGTGTCGGACGATTTCTAGACTCGCGATCCACGACGAACGTCGGACACGCAGGCGAAGAAAATCGAAAACTAGTCGGGCGGCCGACCTGTTTTACTCGCGTAAGTATATCAATATCCATATAATATCGTACCACTACACATATATTTTGTTTATACGGCGAGCATATTATACATATCTACTCAGGTACGCGGCTATATAGTATAATATACTCGTCGTGCGGTCAGAACTCAATATACCTATATATATAAATGCATCGTAAACCTGACCCCCATACGTAGGTACGATATATTATAAGCACTCTACACAGCGGTAATGACGGTGATTAAACTCGTACGTGGTGTCAGAAGTGTTACGTGAGAGCCATCCCGCACGTCGTTGAGATTTCGACAGAGACAATATATATATATATAATATTTAAGTTTAACCAAGGTATATTTTCTATATGTAAGACCTACCTAGGTATGCAGTGTACTACTGCAGAAGGCAGCATTACGAATACACCGACGACATAATATTATATCTTTTGGCAGCGTTTTGTGTTTATCCTCATAATTTTATTGTTTATCACAACACACCAGTGCTGTTCGGTCGAAGTTATCGATCAATTCTCCGAGATCTAATTTTCTATCGGTTATATAAGAGATAACTCTTCGAAATAATATATACATTCCGAAACGAATCCTGGAATCGATCGACTCGAATTATGTCTGTCTTCACATAATCCTAATAATGATTATATAGTATCTTCTCACGTTCAAATACGTTATAAATTATAATAGGTACTATACTCACACAAAACCGCGATGTCCTCCAACCAGACTATTGTAAAATGTATTCAATTTTTGGAGTTAGCTTTTTTTTTTTTTTTAAATCGTGATAAATATATTATTATTGTCGTATCTCTCGATGGTACACTTCTACCTAATTTTGAGAACTCAGACGACCACGAATCAACCGGTTACAGAATTGTTCTCAAAATATCGGTATAACCAATTCACCTTTTAGACCTCGTCTTCAAAGACCATAAATCAACCGGTTACAGATCAGACTCGGAATAAAGCTAATGTGCTGTGGCTACTCAGAAATAATATAATAATTTGCACTAGATACCGATATTACTTTATTAAACAAAAACAAACATATAAAACACGGGTCTCAATGAAACGCTACGCACATCAGTGTCTCAATAGAAAACCCGCATTACCCTTTTACCGCGGCGCTCAGGTTCCTAAATATTATTTACAATGTGCTGTCTCAACTCATTTGCTTCATTGACTTATACTATGAATATGATACTGTCTATTTGACAGTGTTATTATCATTATATTTTAATTTAATCGTGTATTTCACCAAAACACGTTGGCGCATATAACAGTATAAAAATAACATAGGAGGTACCTATAATGCTTATCAATTAAAAACGTCAAAAAATATTATTGTTTCACTAAATCTATACCACATCAATAGTATTTGTATTGTATTGTCACGATTCATTTCATCTTGCCGCACTAAGAGGTACCTCAAATAGTCAACTATATTTTGTATTATATTATATTATACTCTCAAAAAATAATTGAATTTGGATCGGTTTAAATCAATCCGATTTTAGTTTACAGCATAAAAAATAGGTCAACATAACTCTTTTAATGTTGATCCATTGAGGTACGACATAATATATATTTGTAACAGACAATATATAGATACACAAATAAATATAAAATATAAAACGATTCACACAATAGATTTGATGTTGTTTTATTAAAAAAGTATTAATCAGTTTGGTACGTCTTTGTTAAAAGGTAGTAATAATATTTTTTTTTTTACTATTATTAAAATAATATTTTTTTTTTAAAAGAATAATTGTGTCGCAATATTAAAATATTCTTTCTTATTTTCTTATGTATGGAAAATTAAACCAAAATCGATTTTATTCAGAATATGTAATGATATAATATCACCCCATTAAAATTATATTACAATGTGAAATTAATTATTTTTTTTTTATTTGGAATGAAATTCTAACGGAATTAAATATTTACTCGTACTTAAACGTCTTAAAGTCAGTTAATATAAATTTATTTCTTCACGTTAATGGTTTCTAGTTTCAGAATTTTATGTATTTCAGTTTATGCAAATATAATATAAATTATAATATATGTTGTAAAATATTTTATTATATCTTAGTTAGTACTTTTTTTATTTCTATATATATTTTAAGTTTTTTAGTAAATATGCACAAAAAAAAAAAATAAAAATATTGTAGCATATTATTTTTTTAAAACCTATATGATGTTCAACGTGTTTAATTTCCGTATGACGACGAAATAACACATTATTCCAAACGTGTGCTGCATACAAGTACTGGTTTCCAGAATATAATTTTATGTACAACTTCTTATTTCAAAATTGAATTTATTTTTTATCCAATTGGCACCTAATGTTTTCCATATACACGTAATTTACGGAGAGGAAGGGGTGGAAAAATAACGTAGACGATACGTGTAAGCGCACACGACTCTGTAAGTCTCATTCGAAACGACCACACGCCGATCCGTTTCTTTTTTTCTCCTGAATGTATGATTATACGTATTATAGTTCCACGAGACGTATCGCACACCGCTCGTCGAGCGTGTATGAAAAAAAAAATCAACTTTATGTCATGTGCTTAGTTTTTATAACCACAAGCTTTGCTCGTTGATGAAATTTTTATATTTTCGGCCTTTGGATAAATATTATGTGGAAGAACGTATACATAGAACGTTATACGAGGCTGTTCCGTCGATTCGTATTCCGAGGGTCTCGTTTATTACAAAAAAACATAGTTCCGATAATATGCTAACCAAGTGCCAGTGGGTCCCATTGTCCCTATCTCTACGGCTTTGTTGGTAGACGTTTTTCGTTGTTTTGTGTGTGTGTGTGTGTGTGTGTGTGCGCGTGTGTGTTGTGTACGTGTAATGAAAAATGTTTTTTTTTCTCTTGTCGGACAAACATAAAAGTTATACTATAGAAAATAATGAAGACCGTATATACTCGAACGTATAAAATATAGGTTAGAAACATTAAATATGTGATTCAAGTTTTGAGTTTATTTCATGTTTTTCGTACTATGTTTTAAAATTATTAAACGTACAAAATATTTGGGTTTTCAAAAGGTTTTAAAACATAAAATGTCAGGATGTAACAAAAAACTAATTTATTGGTTTTTGTATTTTGTGTTTATTTTTAGCAAATTTGTTCTATAATTGTACGGTATGTGTTAAATTTAAAATTTTATTTAGATAACAGTTGTATATATATATATATATATATATACAATTAATATGACACTGTTAATTGTTATCCATATTTCTTGGATGTCATAATATTATATGACAATAATAGTTTAGTCTTATAGAACGTAGTCTACCATAATAGTTTAACTTAAAATAACTAGTCAAGCTTGTTCGAGATCTTTGTAAGAAGTCTATATTGTATGTTATATAAATTTTATAAAAAAATAAAAATACTTATAAAATGTATTTCTTTTTACTTAATATTAGTAATACTAGATATTTATTTATCGATTAAAAATATTAATTCTATTTAAATTAAAGATTTTGTATCGTGAATTATTCAGGAATGTATTAATCAGTTGTTAATTTTTCAATAAGCCTTTATTCTTAGCCTTTGAGTTAATATTTAATTTTTTTATTTAAATCAAATAACATCATGCTAAATAAATGTATGCATATAACGTTTTGAGCGGAATTCGGGATGTTTTTATGCCGAAAACTTTCCCTATTGGCAGAATAAATCTAAAAACATTAGTATATACTAACTAACGCTCAACACCTGTTATTTATTTGCTTTTTATTTGAACTGTATATTTATTTTATACCTACTATACAAATGAAAACGTATATTTAAAGTGTATAAATACATTTATGTACCTATACAAATATTACCATGAAAAAAACTAAAATGTAGGTAATCATAAAAAAATCTGGCAATTTGTTATAATATTTATGACACTGAAATACAGTTAATTGAACCATACCTATTAAACATAATCGCTATATTACCTATTTAATTTCAATATAAAATTGATTAGAAAACGGGTTTAAATACTGGAGATTTAAAACCAATATTTATTTAATTTAAATATTGTATACAGTCTATTTTATTATCTATTAATTTATAAATATGTCATATATGTTTACATAATAGTATAATATTTATCTATAAATCAATAATATATCGACATAATAATGTACTTATATCGGTAATCTAGACTCAAACAATGGAATTTCACACTTTAAATCTGCCTCCTTGATGGAGTTTTAGGTTATTCTATCTTTATAGACCATTATTTACAATCGTAATAAGGTTTTCTAAGAACACTAACGTTTCTTATCTCGTGATTTCTTAATAAACTTTGTTGAGTATAAGTTTGAAAATATCAGTAATAAACTTTTAACATAATCTTGACTATTTTATTCTTGTAAACCAATAACATATTTTGATTTAAGTCACGATCAAATTGACATCATCGTATCAATTTTGTCCTTAGTGTCAAAAATAAATAAGATAGATTGTCTTTCTATATCTCAAAAGGGGATTAGAAAAATAAAATAAAACCATGCATTGTACAATACTTTCAGAGATGTTGTAAGAGCACAGTATAATACGGGGATTTCGATTTTGTCAACTGCAATAGTGAGTATTAAATAAAACGATCCGTCTTGTTAATAAACTCAATAGTGGGAATATTTTGCGAATAAAATTGAAAACAAGTTACCTATATCAAATTATGCACCATATCAGTAAGAAACTTGAAGGATCGCTATATTTATGTGAAAAAAAATTTTCCATACACTCAACAGGGTTTAAACTTATGCGTTTAATTTAATTAAAAAAAAAAAAAAAAAAAAAACAATAATTTATATCAACGAATCGTGATATTCATTTTGCAACTATTGCTGTGTTAGCGCAGAGATTTTATTATTCTTTACGCTTAAAGACATCCCGCAAAAAATAATAGTAAATCGATCATATAAAATATAATGTTTGATTGTTACGTAACGAGTAACAATACATCGTTTCCAGTGTCCACTTTATATTTTAAAATAGTTTGCAGCATCTTTCTTTCTCTTATTGTGTACTATACACCTACATAGTTAATTATTGTTTATCACCTATTCAGTGTTTCCCAAGTGGCGTTTTACGAAACCCATTGGTCCCGCGAGTAATTTGGAAATATTCCAATTTTCTCATAAAATCTATCTTAATTGAGATAATGAAAGGCAGACATTAAATTCTAAGCTTTGATAATATCAACATTATGTGTATTAATAATTTTGTCAAAGTTATTAACAAAACAAGACAAAACTTTAAAAACCGTTCTTGAAATAATAAAAGAATAAAAAATATTTGAATTATGACATTTATTTTTTTCTATAGATAGAATATCTTCCAGTACCTATAGTATTATGTTGGGCATGTAAACGACGGATTTGAATGACGCAAATTATTACACTATAGTTGCACGAATCACATCATGTATTGTACTTGAACAATATTATATGACTACGCAATATTACCACCTAATAGAGCAATGCCTATAATATGATAATATTGTTTAACGTTTAAGCTGTCCAAAATAATTTCACCTTAACTCTAAAGAGTTAAATATATACTTGGGAAATGCACTCACGGTAAACTATCGCTTAGTTTGCGTCGTATTTTATATAATATATATTATATATCATTCTGGAGTCCGGTAAAATGATAAATTTTCAACGGTCTGCCGTGTGCAATAATAATATCTTTGTTACGATGCACGACCAATGCGATTTTGGTCGGTTTTGTCCATGTCGTAGTGGTGTATAATAATATTGTATATTATAATGTACGGCGCATAATACCCCAGTTGCAAATCTTTGAGTTGTTTTAATTGTTGCCGTCTTTTTTTTTTTATTTACATCGAGAGTAATCGTATTATTTTTTAATTTGCGATAATTTTTTACAGTAAGAAATAATAATTAATAATAATTGTTGTGCGTCTGTAATTGGGTTTATTGTCATAATCATATTAATGCAGACGTATACGTTTAATGTAAATACGAACAGTAAGTTCTGTTTTTTATTGTTCGTTACCTACATTGTCATTGTAAAATGAAAAATTTATTTTTTATTCCAACTTTATTAAAAATAAAACTAAATTCATACTTTAAAATAGCAAGTGAAATCTTTTATTTTATATTTTACGTTGATGATAATACAATACAATTCCACGTCACTCATATTTTTCTCTATCGAAGCAACTACAACGTAGTATTATTATTTGCTGTAAAAGTTTGATTTTTTCTTAGCGATAATCTATTAATGGCCCCTAAATTTTCACGAATAATGGTCATTTTTTTCCTTATACATAGGCCATATTCGTAATAATGTTATATTTATTTACGTACGTGATAGGTAAATAAATTATATTAAAAAATTGATGGAAAATCCAACGTTCCCAGAAATGTTTCTAAAAACTTTCAAATTTCAGTCTTAAAATCGAATAGTTAGAGTATAAACTACTTTTTCCCAGTAACTGCCTAATTATCTAAACGTTATTTTTGATATACTGGTTTGTTATAGCTCCACTCAACGTTTTCAAATGTAATCACTTTGCCAATCTGGTTTGTTGGTGTCTCGTATACTATTCACGATCGTTTAATATAATTTTTACAGAATACGTTTTTTTACATGCAATATATTAATAATGTTGAGAGTATTGTGCCCTCAAATATGGAAAATAGACGAGACCATTTGCAAGTTTAACCGATTAGTCTCGTTAAATTAAAATAATGTGACTACCTAGTGACAGTGACTTTAAAAAAAAATAATAATAATGCTAATGTAGGTACATCTATCATTAAAGGAAGTCTACTGTTTTAAAATATATATTTTTCTTTTTTCAAAAATAGGCGGTAATATTTAAGTGACAACGAATAATGTATTAAATTACACACATATATGTATATATATATGCAAATTTGGCAATTTAAAAACATTTAGTTTATTTTTATAAATAAAACATGAGTACTTATTTATCTGATACATATTGTACCTGCAAAACTAGATTGATGCAACTAGTATTTATTGAATTAATATTTATTATATTTATTATATAATATTAATGTTTTTAATATTTCATTAAAGTAGTTATACGAGGTATAAAAGTTATTAAGTCGATATAATGCATAATATAATATAAGACTTCATATATTTATTAAGTTTGTAACGTCAATTTTATTATTTTTAATTATTAAAATATGGATTTATAAAATTACTTTTTAAACAAGTCATTGGTTTTTGACATATATAATTGAATGGATTCAGTCCATACTAGATATATATTATACATTTATACCACCTATGTGGCATAATATAATAAAACCAATGTACATTTGTATTTCAATTTAAAATTAATAAAATATTATTTCTTTTCATTATAAGTATAATATTTCTAATACTGCAAGTTTTCATCAAATTATATATACATAAATAAAAGATATTGGCTTTTAATCTGGTAAAATGGTCTTATTTACAAAAGAAAATTATACAAGTATAGATCTGTTAGGAAAAAACACGAATAATAATCGTGCGTTTTTTTTTTTTTAGAATTTCCTTATTCTGATTCGTTAGAAAAAACAAATTTATATATATGATTAAAATTGAAATTGATATTGAAAGGTACACATTTATTTCAAGGAAAAAATACAACTTATTTCACTAGATACAAACAAACTAACTTCGATATAACGCAAATCATAACCAAAGAAATAAATTCCCAACCTCCTTGGGCCATCTCATACCTAATTAATATAGAACTCAGCTGCCTTTACAAACAATAAACTTCTCCCAATATTTTCAAAAACTTCTTTAAAAGCATACTCGATAACTACAAAGACTTCCAGGAAGTATATATTAATAGCTCAAAAACTCGGGAAGATGTAAGATTCTCTGTTATATTTCCAAATAAAAAAATTTTACATAAACTACCTACTGTCTGCTCCATATTCACAGTCGAAGCAATAGCTATTCTTTTGGCTGTCGAGACAATAATTCAAGAAGCACACTCTAAATTCATCATTCTTAGCGATTCACTGAAAACGGTAAAAATTCTGCAGAACCAATTCAATTCTGGTAATATTGCATCTAAAATCCAGAACAATCTCAATATAGCTTCCAATTATGGTAAAAACATCATCATCATATGGAATACCTAGTCACTCAGAAATAATTGGTAACAATATAGTCGACGAACATGCCTCAGTAGCTATTAATAATAATGAAACTGCGCTAATAAACCAAATGTCATATGATGACTCGAAAAAAACTCATAAATGAATATACAAAAAATAAATGGCAAAGAATTTGGAACAATCAAAATACCAAATTACACCCGATTAAAAGAGATATTAACTGTTGGATAAACCCAAAGTTCAACCAGAAAGAAGACATTATCCTTAACCGACTCTTTGCATTGGTCACACCAGAATCACCCACGGCTTCCTCGTGGCCAGAGAGAAGCACCCCATTTGTAAAACCTGTGGAACCTTGTTAACCATCAAACACACAATAGTTGACTGTTTAATTTACAACCAAGAACGGGCTGAGCACGGGATATCCTAGAACGTAGATTATCCTACAACTTGGACTCCGCACTCGGACCCAACCCAGAAAAAAACCTAGATATAATTAGTTTTATGAAACAAACAAATTTTTTCGATCTCATATATACATAAAAAAAAATGTAATCTAATTATATAGCCTATTTTTTTTTAACCACTATAATGCAAAATCTTCTTTATAACTAATAGCCTTTGTAGTTGATGTTATTTTCTTAAGACGAATAAAATTAAATTGAAAACAAAATTGTGATTTTATTCTATACATATAATATATTATTTTGTACTTTTTTCTATCACGTGAAATTCATATTATAATTGATTTAAAGGTTAACATGCGTTTAATAATAGATAATAACTGCTTGACCATGTTTTGCTATTTTTTAATTTCAAGAAAAATAATGTTATAACATAAGATAAGGTTGATGAAAGCATTTTTTGTTCGGCTTAAAAAATAATATCTTTTCGTGGCTGCATTACAACGAATTTATACATCAAAGACCTTTTAAGAGGGACGTGTGCATAAAATGAAGTATAAATATGATATTTATTGTACTTGTACGTATCTAAAGGTTCAAAAAATTCAATTGAAGCGTTCTAAACATATTATATATACAATTTTCTTTCGTTCGACCTACAATCATAATAAAGCCAAATCAGCGATTTTTATATTGGCCACTTGTCTTGTTTCGCACACTCTGCCAAAAATACATTTTCCAAAAACACACGTATAAAAGTAGCTCACAACGTTCTAAAACTATAAAATGGTTCCTTGCAGCTTGCTCCTCTCACTACTCTATATAAGAAAACGTGTACGCATTTCTCGACGTCCGGTGCACTTTATCAATCATACGCGTGTATTAAAAACACGTACTGCTGGTTTGGTTTTGGACATACAAAATTCAATAAAAAATCGTTATAGCGTTGAGTGTGCTTTTATCACGGCTATCAATAAAACTTTGATGGACACTATGTGTAAAATATAGCCTTTGTCATTCAGCGGGATGGACACTTTTCGGCCAAAATGAACCTTTCCCTTTTCGGTCAGTTCACTTTTCAGCTATTCTGAAATGTCCGTTATCGGCCAGTACATTATTTTGGTTACCAATTTAAAATATTATTATTACAATTTATTTTAAAATCATATATTAAGCCAAGTAAAAAATATATAAAATATAAAATTGTATTATATTATCAACTTACATAAAAAAAATAAAATTATAGCGATATTTAGTTTTTTTTTTATAATTGTAACACATGCGCTTAATTTAAAAATAATATTCTTCACATTTTTTTCTGTTAAACTACCAATTTATATAATAATTATATATTAATATATTAATACTAATGTATCATGTATTAAGAGTGATTACTGATTACCTATATTATGAGGAGTCTAACATTTATACGTTGAGGGTCGATAAATGTAACAATTACTAACTAGGTGTATAGAAAATCTTTCATCCTTATCTTCGTTTTATAATATTAAACTTATATTAGCGATTTTCTTGCAGTCATACTGTGACTATTTAACGGACACTTATATTAGTGAGGAAAGTAAAATTCATCCTACTTTTTGGGCATCAGGCTCCTCTAATTTAACTAGAACAATAAATGCATGTGAGTCTTACCATTCATATTTTAATAAATGTTTTTACAAAAACTCCCCTTCAATTATGTATTATTTGAATATAATAAATGAAATTTAAACAAAATCGTATGTAAAAACATGTAATGCTGATATTCAAAAATTTCCAAAAGATAGAAAAGTTCTAGATCGTCAGGATAAAAACCATACCAATATAACGAATTATAAGATTGGAGAGATTACACGAATGCATGAGCTACAAGTATAGAAAAAATTAAATATCCTTATAATTTAATTTTTTTGTATAAATTGATAATAATATAATGTTTATATTTTTTACCTGACTTAATATGTGAATTTAAAATAAATTATATTAATAATATTTTAAATTGGTCATCAAATTAGTACACTGTCTGAAAACGGGCATTTCAAAATGACCAAAAAAGGGAAAGGTTCATTTTGGCCGAAAACGATTCCGTCCCATTCAGCAACAGTTCATGACAATGGGAAGATATGGATGATAATCGAGAATTTCAATAATAAAATATTTATAGTTTTATCAAGAGTCAAGTGACGATTAGTTTCCGGAGAAGATGTTTGTTTAATCCAATACATTGTTTTTTTTTTATATAAATTAAGTAGTACTACTTTATAAGGTAAACATTTTGTTATCAATGAAACGTGGTGTTAATAAATGTACTTTAATTAAAGTAGCATAATAATAAAAAAACACAATTGTGTTATGCCGACATTATTTGTGGTTAGATAGCGGTCTACAGGTGGGACGGTGTGTGGCGGTTTCTATTAGTTTCTTTAACAAATTTCCCTTGACACTTTAGAATTTATTTGCTTATATTTTTTTCCTTTTAATTTTTTCTTTAGATTACTACTTGTATACCTATATTGTAACTTCAGATGTTATTTTAATATCGTATAATTATGTTGAATACGCAATGTGAAAAACACAATGAAACATTATGGACAAGCGTATATAAATATTTAATGAAATTATTTTCGATGTGCACTATAGTATTGATTATTCTCACTTTTATTTTATAAATATTTCTACTTTAGAATCCAATGATAATGAATTACTACGTATCGTGTGTACTAAAAGTTATATGAAGTCATTTTAGTAACATCAACTATGAAACAATCATAATATGGTGAGACGAAATTAAAATTTGAATATATTCATTATTGTTTAGATGTACAACAATTTACATTAATTATAATATTGAACTTACTCTTTAGCTATTTTCGAAAACTATGACTCGGTTGTTGTATTTGTGTGCCGGATGGGGGTGAGTATCTTTAAGCCTGATGAGACATACATCACCTCATTCTGATCTTCTTGTTTGTTCTCACCACACTACAAAAGTTGGTCTGTTCCCTTGTTTTACGCGGGTCTTATCGTTTTCCGAGGGATTTTAAAATGAAAGCACGTTAATCAAACGCAAACAGAAATTACGTGACGTGAACTCAACCGAGAGAAATTATACTGGTGTGCACGAGACAATAGACACGTGGATTTTTTAATTCCGTGAAAAATTTTGCTGAATGAATTCAGTCGACGATAGCGCTTAGATACAAGAGTGTCAAGTGACTACTTGTGTGCGACTTGGAGCACATAAAATATTAAGGTGATAACAATTTAATGTGATTCTAACGAATCTGCCGGTTTTTCAGTGGCGCGTAAACAGTGCTGTGAATTTAAATTGCCGTGTTTTAAATACCTACCTCAGGAGCTCAGAGATAAGCCATGCATGATAATACTAAATATTTCACTGGATAATATATAAATACTACAGCAAAATCAAATTAAATGTTTTCATATTCAAACAAAAGAGTGGACATATCACGCACTATTTTCTAATCCATAACGCTTAAGTACACAACACTTTACGGTGTTGTACAAGTGGCGCTGCGCCGGGATGGAAACGATGATTTAATCTTCAAAGGTATTTACTGTAAAAGAATACGATTTTATGCGGACACTTTACATATATCACAAGTTATATAAGAGACATAAGATATTTAAAATCCTATCATATTCATATTTATATTTTCACACTTGCAATATTATATAGCCCTTTTACTTCTGCAAATATGCGTAAAGTGCTCAGTATACACCATTATATTATACATCTTTAGTGATGATTAGAATATTATTTTTTATTATAACGTTCACACAACCAAAGATAACGGATAAAATACAATTACAGGTGTTAATGTAATCAAAGCGTTTTCAAATGGCCCAAACAATTGTGGAAATAAGTATAATATACGTATATTATATATATATATATATAACTTTAATACAATTTACACGTACGTCTCTATATTTCATTTTCAAGACTCTGAAAGCTAACAATACAGTAACCAGGCTTTATAGTTACTTTCTTTGACGTGACAACCTGCAAAATAATACTCAAATCTATCGACATTTCCATGATTACACTTATTCTGGTTACCAGGCACGTATTTTATATGAACCATAACTTTGTGCATTTTATTATCGAACTGTCTAAACAGAAATTAAATATAATAGTTATTTACACATTCATATATGTACAAAAATTATACACAACAAAATCCATATTGCACCAGGAGGAACACTGAAACCATGTTAATCACGTACGCGTTATTGTCCCTTTTTGTCGTTTGTTAAATCCATTTGGCATGTTGTAGGAACTATTTTGACAACCACGGGAACATTAAAACTTTAATCAACGGGACGTGAATGAATAAAACTGAACATGATGTTACAAATTATTTATGCGCAATTAGTGATAATAATTGATGCAGCTATTAATTGTCTGGACAACCGTCAAGTCACCAACATATTGTATACAAAATACATTTATATTATGGTATAATATATAAACAGTTTTTTTTCATATATGTTCTCTCGTACGTCTTAATTTTATTTTCCGCGCAACAATTCAATTAGCTTAAATTGGGAATTTTCTCATCAGTATTCACATCAAACGTACCTATATAATAACGTACGTCGTGTTCGTTTAGTTCTACCGTCGTAGTTCACATTAAACGCGCAAGCAGAGAACTTCTTCGGGTATTATACTGACTTAAAAGTCAACAATACGGTGCTATCACCGCGGTTGGATTTAACATTTCAAAAATAGCTCAAGACAAAAAATATTTGGAGGCTAAAAATTGCTAACTTACACTGTTTTTCTGTTGCGGATTGGCTGATTCTAATGAAATAATGAATGATCGACAACTGCGATAGTTAGATACACAAATTTAAAACTGTTTAATACAATCCACGACCTACAAATATACACAAAAGTCGATAACGATTAAATGTTTAAAAAACATCCACATTTACTCCTCCGCGATAGTTCCCGATAGTTGTATACAATTTTGTATTAATTCTTTAAACCAACATTTGTATTTTAGTACAACAGTATTTTTTCTTTCGTAAATATATAGATCAAGGACCTATATTATCTCATATTTTGGTTCCAGAGACTATTAAAAACGTGTTGCCCGGGGTAGGTTCACTTAATGCCACGCATTAAGTCCGACCCTGAATAGTGTAGTGGAACCGAGACGCACATGTATTTAATGGTCGCATAATCGCGTGATTCGGTTAAATAGTGGTGTACAAAATATTAGAGTATAAACAAGTATATTGTGTGTAATATAGTATATAACAATATTATAATATCCAAACGAACGAACCGTTTCATAATAATAACGGGTAAGACGGATAATAATATTATTTAAGCGCCCATTATATTATTGTTATTCGTTTCGTCTGTGTAACGCACACCACCGTGGGGCCGGGATTTGAAATTCGAATGTCCAGCCCTGAGGACCGTGTGCGACCAGCACATCGAACAGTTGAAATATTATTTACTGATAATTATTATTATTATTCAGATCTAAACACAAGGCGCGGTGATAACGCGTTCTCGTCAAGAGCGCTTTCTTCTGGTAAGTACCGCTCGTTGTATATACAATGTAACAGCCTCGAGTACCTACACAATATTTTGTGTCGTGAGCAGAACGTGTATCGTTTTTGTTCGTGAACCAACCGTGTGCTTTTTTTCCCCGTTTTCTTTTGTCTGTTCGATAAACATTGCGTACAGAAAACTCGTATCACTGTTCGATTATTTTGACTGTCGCCGTCTGTCAACGAGTTCGTTGTCCTACTTGCGTAGGTAGCGGATTTATTGAAATTGCCGCCGTCACAATATTAATAATATGTGGCCGTGCAAAGTGCTCGCCGCGGGTACCTACCTACTTGCGGGTATTGCATTATGGACTTTTGATATAGGTACCGAAAATAAAGCCTATTCTATTGGCTTCCCGTAAAGCTCATTTATTATAAAATATATTATTATTG
This sequence comes from Pentalonia nigronervosa, assembly GCA_014851325.1. Taxonomy (NCBI): domain Eukaryota; kingdom Metazoa; phylum Arthropoda; class Insecta; order Hemiptera; family Aphididae; genus Pentalonia; species Pentalonia nigronervosa. Next base: position 30,444 of record JACXSJ010001633.1, read on the forward strand.
CGAGCCGCTCGACTGCGGTATTCGGACCGCTCTAAAAATCCATCCTAAGACGATAACGACCGCCGCCGCCATTGTCGTATAATGTTATTAATAGGTACCTATCACTTGAGTGGTGTAAAATATGGCTGATACCCTTTCCGCCAAAAATTATAAGGTTCAATTCCCATTTCCGACAAAATTTTGAAAATCGATGATTTTAATTTTTAGACAATGTTTTATGTGCCAAGTAATAATACTTCTATACTGTGTCTACTATACTCATAGTACCTATTAAATAATTTATATTGTCTCTAACAAATGGTACTTTACTTTGACGAATTAAATTTTTTTTAAATCCAATTATTATTTAATAATAAGATATATTTAATTGTTAATTTATTATAATATGCAATAACTATACGTTTAATAATCGAAACAATTTTTTTACTGACGTTTTCGTCACACGTGAAATTATTACATTTTTGAGCTACTATATGGTTCCCAAACAATATTTGACAAAAACGTAGTCTTTTCAAAAAAAAAAAAATTTTAACGAAAATGGAAATTGAACCTTTTTCATTTTAAGCTAACCTGGAAAATGTCATGAAGTCATATATTATTACAAATATATAATATTATTAACTAGATACATATAAGTTGTTAACATGTTATATATAAAAAATAATATTACAACTTTCACAATAGTAAAGCACTAATAATATTATCTAGTGTAATCTTTATTTCTTCTATAGACTTCTAAAATGTGTGAATCTGTAGCAGTATTCGGCTAATTTATTTTAACCGTTAATTTAGGTCACCACATAAAATAATATAATATGTGCGCGCGAGTAGACTTCATTCGCACGTTTCATATTTTATAATCGCTTTTACTATACCGCCTATGTAGGCACTAGACCATTCTGCATTGTGGTTAACAAATCCTATTTAATTAATTTGTTTTTTGTTCAAAAAATTAACGTAATTGAAGAAAAAAATAATTATAACTTTTAAAATCCCAACATAAAAACATAATAGGTACTTATATGCCGATATTACACTGGTTCGTTATCGGTCGATCGGCAAATACTTGCCTTTCATATTTTACCAAACCAGTGCAATACCGGCTTAGTAGTCATAGTACAGTATGTAATGGTTAGAGTTATGATTTATGATCTATACATATCAGTATTTATGTTTTGGAAACTCGAATTTTGTCCCTGCATATAAATATATCAAATAAGGGTATTTGGATAGGCAACAAATATTTTATATTTTTCAGTTGATTACACGAGTTTTAATGCGATGTATTTTTCAGAACTGTTGTACAGATATTGATTATATTCAAAATCTCGTATATTTAGGTAGGTAGTACAGGTAGAAAATTATACGAAAAATTTCAGACTACTCAACCAATTAACAACTAAAAAATTCTAAATAAAAGGTATTCAGTTTTTATTTACAAAAAATGGTTAAAACTTATTTCTACGAAAAAAAACTTTTCGATTAAAAAAAAATAATACTCTTAACAGTCTTACGTACTCCGGATTTTTATCAAACAATTTTTCTAAATACCCTATAAGTATTATGACAAAAAAAAAATACTATTTATCAAATCAATTTTGAATTAAACTGTAGTATACTACAGTTTTATTTTTAAAATTTTAAATTAGTTAGTGATATAGCATTAACTATAGGTTTATGAAAACCGATATTAAATAATTGCTATACAAATTTACTGTAGATATAACCACTATTAACATTTTTTTCTTAAATAATTGATTAGAAAAACGTGATGAACAGATTTTTAAGACTAAAAATAATGATACTTTTTATGAATCTTAAATAAAAATCAAATAGTAACTATACAACTAAGCATTTCACGCAGAAATGACTTGTAATATAATCGTATAATATGTTACAATATTTTATTTAAACATTTGTCTATGACCTACACAACTATTCTTGTAACGGTTTAAAAGAATTCTATGAAAAAAGACTATAGATTATTATAATTATTCGTCTGTTGAGAATATTAGCACATATTACAATTAAAAATATTTGAATTGCAAAATAATCACACTCGCTTTTCTTGTGCAATATAATGTTATTTAAGAAATAATAGTACATCTGCGTTGCTTAAAGTTAGACGTAAACATTATTGATGACAGAGAGAGGTGTAAAATATTTGTATTGGATTTCGGATGGGTAGTATTTGTTTCCGTTCTCGACAGTTTCCATCCAATAATACGTACACTAGGCGGTTTATCGCTGACGTTTATTTCATTTTTATTTATTTGTTTACTTTTTATGAAATTGAGTTTGGCTTATGTTTTTTTTACATACGTCGTAATAATCGGTCGATTTATTACAATTGTAACAATATTATAAATATGTTACATGACACCTTTGTATATTATATATAAATTCTACATTATGTACAATCAACCGCTGACCAATACAATACTATTAATTCACACACATAATTGTAAGGCTTATCGCCAACACACACCATGTATAATATAGTTAGTTCAACAGACACCATCGACAGGAGCGATACCTACACAGAACATCCACAGTAAAGTACCTTTTAATATATAATAATTATTCTAGATATAAAAACCAAACGTGTCTTTTATTGATAAACACCTCATTCATAAGTGCTCTAACCCCCAGCTACGGAAAACTTATCCATAAGGAATAGAAATCCTTCTCTGGATAACTAATATCGTAACAAGGTTCCCCGACCACGTTGCACAATATATAATATAACACTCGACCGTTATTGTCCGGAAGGCTCGTCTCGTGGTGTATACGCACGCCCGAAAATCGCCTATATACCTAATAGCTGCATAAAAATATTACACATCTGTGTGAGAATATTCGCTTTCTGGCTTATACAGTGTGCCATGTATTATGCATAACAGTGTATTGTATAATGTGATGTATGCGCAAACACATAATATAACATAATATACAATGATGTCTGCCGCAGCATATATACACGTTAGCCATCACTGGACCGCCACCGCGCCGTGGGTTAGCCCCCGGAGACGTCTGTAGTGAAAAATTAATGGAATCTTTGGCTTTATCGGATGCTTCTCCTCCAACTGGGTCGCGCCGTATATACCGCATGTATATATAATACAATTTACGCACGTACAAGGGCCTCGAGACGAAAATTGCGAGAGAAAAAACATCTTTCGAATCTCTGCGTGCGAATGTCCTCCCCATCACGCCGCATATTGTACACCATACAGTACCTAATGTGCAGACTAGAAATCCGGTAGTGGCAATGTGATATAATATGTATATAGTTTCGAGAAGAAATAATTTCTTATGGATGGGGCTTGTGACTTATATTACGTACTTATAATAAACCAATGTTTAAGGGTTCTTCGATAATTATTTTGTGAAGAATTAAATGAGAATCGAAATTTACATGACATAATACATGACAATATATATTATATTTGTGAGTATAAGTGTACCTACCTGAAATATTAAATAAAACTACCTATTTCTCACTTCAGCTCTGTGTTATAATTAATTCAGAATAAAGGTTTCAGAAAAAGGAGAAATATACAAAATAAACCCAACTGCGGTTTTGTCAGCGATGGAAACACTATTCGTATTTTTCTTAGCACAAAAAAGTATGTGCCTTAGAATAACAAAGATTTTGATAATATCTAATGCACAAAATGTACATTTTACTTTTCGTCACTTACGGCCTTTTTGATTTAGGAAGGCTGAGGTGTACACCACCACTCTGCTACCCTAAACGCAATATAATTTAAACCAGCTGACACTCCGTCCCCGAGGACCTAACGTCGGGGCGTATGTACACATATGCATTTCTATGTGGCCGCCCTGAATAATAGGATTGGCCTACATTCCTCTTTATTATATTCGATATTGTACATATACGTATATAAAGTGCGTACAGGTAATAAAATATAATATCATATATTGCGGCCACTGCTACGTAATGGGACGGACGGCGACACGGAATTCTAAACAAATTTTCGTAAGTAATAGGGTCGACAACGACGATGGTGATAATAAAAATAATAATAATAATATGAGATTCCGGAGAGTTTTTTCTTCTTCTGGACATGTAATAATAATAAAGTTTTCGTATCAGGTAGGTAGGTATATGTTTGGTAAACGTGTATATACGCGTACGTATGTTAACATGGGAGGTGAAAAAAATTCTGCGAGGAATAACAATATAATAATAATAAAAAAAAAATAATAATAATATAATAATATAATAATATTGTACCATATAGAAATATAAAATTATTTATGACACGGTGGTATTTAACCGAATAACGTGTTATGTGTACTTATACAATATTAGGTACATGGGACGTTATTATTAAAGCAGTAGGTAGGTATGTACAAATAAAACACCGAAGTCGTTTCAAAAACCAAAAAACCGGAAAAATTCCCTGAAACTATTTTTTAAGCTTTTATTCGGTGAATAATCATACATGATATACATCTGTCCACTGGTGAGAACATAAGTATGATATTACATACACGTAAACCCAAAATAGTTCAAATATTAAACGGAATATATAGGTACTTTTATATTGATTGTGATTTTAGTAATGTCAGTAGAAATAGTGAGAGTGCATAAACGATGACATTTCTGTTACATCGATGTAAACAAAACAATTATCGTGCACTATAATAATTATTGTTGTAAAACCGCAATAAAAATATAATACAAAAAACTAAATAATTGACTAAAACGAATTTATATGAAATATAACAATAGTAATTACATACTATTTAAGTTTATTTTTAATTAACTAAAATAACAAAAGACAGTTAAACTTAAATATAGTTCTCGTGACTCAGGCAATTAAAATTATACTTTGGGAAAAATAATAACTCAATGTGGCCACATTAAATCAAAATATATTCAATAATGTTTAATAAATTCATAATTAAGCATTTTCATTCAAAGTAAATTAAAAGAATATTATTATTACCGTCTATGAATTTTATTTAATGTAAGTTTACTTATAACTTATATAATTACTAAATCAACTATTAAAAGTAAAAAATATGCAAAATATGCACAAATATTGTATTATAATAAAATATAATGACATATATTATATATGTATAATATTTGTTATATGCACATGAAGTTAAAACTTTATGGTCTCTAATCAAATTATCTGACCAACCATTAAATATGTTTTTTTTAATCATACTTTCATGATTTTATGCAGATATTCTAAGCGGATAAATCACACTTTCTCCATTGGGTCTTAATTGTATACAACTACAAGTCAAAAGTGAAAATACGAACAAAATAATATGTTGAGAAACACAGTTTTTGGATAGTAGTAGGAAAATGTAGCCACTTATTATTATTATTTTTTTTTTTTAATATATTTAAATTATTAAAATCCTTACTTTATTTTCAAAAGCATACATATTTTAACAAGTTATTCAAGTTTTATTAAAATGTTGATCCAACATATTTTTATTAAAATTGTTATAAATTGTTTCTTTTTTGCATTTAAAGTTTTGTAGGTATGATAATAATATTTTATTATAATATTTAGCATACATAAAATATCAAAATTTAATTTTTCAACCGAATTTCAAATACATACTGAGACTGTACTTATCCTTCAAAAGTCTATACTCTAAAGGTTGTGGATTTTTTTTCAACTATATACAATAAACAACCGATAATAAATAGATATCAATGTATCACTCCGATATGAAAGATTGAGTTTTAAACTATTTGGAATAATTTCTGTCACCAACAAACAGTATCCGGTCTTATAAGTTAACAATATTTGCACTCAAATCTCAATTAATCTGCATGAGTTTCAAAATATATAGGTACATTATTAGTTTATTACTTTTATTAGATATTTTATAAAATCGATGGCACGAATAATAAAGTTGACTTTGCGTAAATTACTATAATTAGTTTACAGAATAATTTATAGTTTAAAATATAAAATGCACAATATTTAATACTATTAGTGCCTAAAGTTTCCTTAAAATAAATTATATGAATTCATTTTTAGGTAAATAAGAACCTTATTCAATGTCATTCTCACATTATTACCATTTTTTTTTACTGATTTAAAAAAAAAACGTCTTTAGTTTTATATCTTAATATTTTATAACCTAACATTATATTTTAAATTTATTATTATATTATTATTCTGTAATTTAAACTTTTTTTTTTATTTCAACGCGTTTTTATTGTGTAACATCTACGTGACTTATTAAATCTGATGAATTTTACACAAAAAATAAAATACTAAGCTCGCCGGCTGCGGAATTTTTAATGTTTAAAAACGTATGCAGTTTTTACTTCTTGTCATTACGATTTTTATAAAACGCGACAAAGGTCTAATTATTCAGCATGGTTATTATTTGGACATAGTACGAGACATGCATTATAATGTAAAACTCTGTAATCTTTTTTTTACATTCAATTGTAATACTATTTACGTGGCAGTGTGGCAAACTATAACTTGTTTATTATAGAAAATAGTTTAAGTTAGACATATAGTGTATTCATGAATTAGGAAAGTACTGAAATCGATTGAACGTTATTTTCAAAATGTTATTGGCATTATAATATAATATGTTCTTTGTTTTTTTATCAACATTTGAATGTAATTCATTTTTAAGTAAATAATTTATATATTTTATTTATTTATTTATATAGATATTATAAAACGGATTACTTAATATAAAGTTCTAGGTGGTCATCTTCAGAGGTAATTTAGTTTTTTAGCTGATTGATTTTTAAATGATATTTAAAAATAAATATTTTATTATTGGTTTTATTATTTTTAACAAAAACTTCATTCGATATATACGTTACAACGGTGAATTAAATAACTTAATTTCTTCTTCGTTTTTAATTAGTTTTTCCTATTGCGTTTAAGAAAACTACCGAAAACTTCGAAATATTACCAACCTAACCTAATAATACCAATTTCGATACAATATATTTAGGTACATTAAATAGTTTAAACTATGGGTCATATTATTTCATATGGACGAAAAAGTGTCTACAGAAAAAATAGTAACACAAACAACTATTAGTATACTATTTACTCTACTATACTAGGTTGTGAATATTTTTTTCAGCTATATTACATGTTATATTATAATCAATGTATTGTGATAATCCACCAATATTTTTTTTACATAATTCATATGCACGTCGAATATATCAATAATAAATAATACTGACATATTTTTTATGGCTAATTCATGAAATGAATAACGATATAGTTATGTTTATGTATATGATATTAATTATAGTAATTTTATAGTATCATGACACACAATAATAATACACATCATCCTACATTATTATCATCCGTGTTTCAACTTTCAAAATACTAAGTATTTAACATTAAATATTAAAATTAATAACAATTTGGCAGAAATTAAATTTAAATTTAAAAAATGTTTTGTATAAATAATTAATGTATAGTGCGTAACTATAATACCTTCTATATTCAATAAGACCTTTCGTATAGCTATACTATTATTTTATTGAATAGAAATATAATACTAATAACATAATTCCATAATTTGTAGTTGTGGCTTTTAACAAAAATGTTTATATTGTCCCTATAAATCACAAATTATTGAAGTATGGAGTACAAGTACCAACAAGCACGGTTGTGCTTTTAACGACTAAAGAAATAATAAACTGTTATTTTTGGTCATGTAACGGATCATTAATTGTATAATCGTATACCATTTCTATAAAAATATCCACCAGCCACGTCTTTCTTATTTACGTGTTATTACGTTTTATACCGTTGAAAATATCATAATACGATTAGAATTTAATTTAATTTTAATCTTCTTACTTTAGAATATTAATAACTCAATATGACGTCTCAATATTAATCAATTGACATGGTAGGTAAATCCTTTTTTTTAATAGTATCCAAACAGATTTAAAATTGTATTTCAAATAATTTATTGAAATAATAAATGCCCCATACACTACATAATATTATTATCTGGAAATAATGGCTAATATAACAAAATATTATGTTTACTCGTGTTGCGTGTATGTCTTGTGCTTTTGATCTTCTAGCTACACCATTTACTTAGCATTTAAATATCTACAGATTGCATTCCTCGATTAATATCCTGTTTAATATATTTCTTTGGTTAATGGTAATGACATGGTTCAAATTAAAAATTTTATATTTTAAACTATCCAATAATTCGACTAACAAATTATTATTTAAGGTTGAAATAGATTCAGAATATATAAAAAGAATAATAACAAAAGTATATTTTTGAAAAATAAATGATAATATTATGATTTATGAAGAGATACTTGTCTATCATTTATCTGATTATTGCATATTATATAGCATAAGGTGCTATTTACATTTTTGACGCCGGACGTTTAGTTTAAAATGTAGGTAAGTATCTGTATTAGTTTTAATATTAGATCATGGACATCTCATGTATATGTTGCCTATATAATGTCTATAGAAAAAAATTGCATAAACTTTTATAGGTTTTGTTAAGTTTAAATCAATATACATATTTAAAAGAAGCAATTTAATTTTAATTCTTAATAGATTTGTTTCCACATAAATTATTTGGCTTTCCACTTTCCGGAGAAGTTTAGTGATAAAATTTATGTGCGTGTCATGTTTACGTTATCGAATAAGTTTTGAGAGCCGATTTAATTGTGAAGGATTTATCGGATTTTGTTGTTTTTATTTGTGCCGATAAAGTGAAATCATAAAACTAGTGAATACATTTAAAAAAATAAAACAAATTTGAAATGTTAGGTAGGTATTATTTTATGCATTAATAGTTCTTATATTCTTACATATTAATTTAATATGGCGTGTAAATGATAGTTAAAAAATATCAATATAATTGGGTAACAGTTTGACACTTGTTTTTGTACATAATTACATTTTACAACAATGTGAATATTATCGATTACTATTATAACTGTTGTGCTATCATCAAAAATTTATTTTATCCATAGTTATATTCCTACACGTTTTTACGCTTTTTTAGTAAGGTACTTAATGTAATATTAAATAAATCACCTTCTAATAATAGCATATTGAAAAATAAGAATATAAAGAAGACTAATATTAATACTGGAGTTAGTTTCGTTCAACATTAATTTACAAAAATACATTCAAAGTGTTAAGATATTATACTATTTTAAAAGCAAATTTTAATCGAAACGTAATATTTACAGTTTTAATGTTTGTGCGATTCATAATGTGGATAGATAAAACAACAGAGAAAATAATAATAATAATGAAAAAAAATTACTTAACCGTCAAAAGATTTCATAAGGTACTAATCATTCAATTAATTTTTATACTTTTAAATAACAATATTTTTGCATAGGAAATTCTCGTAACTCGGTTAGTAAAAAAACTAATTAACAATAGTATCGAATTAATAGTAATACACAACCTCTTAAATAATAATCCAGGAGGCCAGTCACGTTTATAATGCATTTTTGTTCCAACGAGAGAATTGTATTTATGTTGCGACAACTATATAATAACTATAATATGCTCGAACTTCATTGTTTCGGACCGATAAAATCGTTTTTAGATTTAAATGTATACTTTTATATTCATATGTCATGTGGCACTGTATTATGAATTATATAATCATGTGGACTAACCTGGACGAGTTTCATACGTGGAAAAAATGTCAAAACGATCTCACTTCTCCAAACGCGCAACACTACGTACAGTTCGTCTCGGTGTGAGGATGTGTATGTTTTATACTATTATTATTATTATTGTGCTCGAATAGGAAGCGCCTTTACACGACAATTGTGTAGTAAATGTATTATTGCTGTAGCGTAATATTATCGTTTACACAGTCACGACTAGTGGAGGGCTTTCGATTTGCGAACTATGATAGTCTTGTCCGTGTTTAATTCAATATATATATTTATATATACGTATTTAATGTTTTACGGTAACGGCAATGGTTTTTTTTATATTCAGCAGCAGGTGCTTTTTCGGATACGGGCTACCAGCTGCGGTAAACTCGATGATAATTTAAAATGTATTTTATACCGCTAAGACTCTCCCTTTCCCACTATACACTCGCCAGGCCGAGGCCCCTTTGTCGCATTAATGTAATCCACGAATAATAATATTATGATCACTCGTCGCTCCAAGTCTTATACGCACACCCACTCCACTCTCGAGCACGACCACGCTGCATATTTTCTACTCTCTCAGATTCCTTGTGGACTCCGTGCAAATGAAAATGTAAGCTACATAAAGCAGTACCACAATCGGATCCTTACCCATCCTATAATCCTCCTCACCCGCATGCCCCCCCGTTTGACTGTTTGCTATACTATCCATGGATGGAGATTTTGTCGCATTTAATGAAAGAGGAGAGAATATTTTTAATTTTCAACAAAATAAATTACGTTTTTTAAAAATTGGACGTATTTTTGTATACTTCTCATGAGAGAAATGGATCCTCGTAGTCATTCATTCATATAGACTAAAGTTTCATATTCGAGCTGAGTTTTAACACTAACGTTGACTGAAACGTTTTGCGTTTACATTAGGTTAGGCAATCGCAGTGTTGTATTGTTGAAATATTCCAATAATCCAATAAATTTAAATATTTTGGTCGACATATCTCTGAGGTTTTAGGTTAGTCTGGGTCCGCTTAGGTGCATTGCTATATTTAATCATACGCGTGTTGAATATTTTATGACCGTTCTACCTGACTTAGGAAAACAATATATTTTAGATTCTGAGTGGAGCGATGACTATATTGATTTTATAATCAATTCATGTATTTTTTTTTTTTTATTATGTTATTTTTTTTTATTTTCTGTGTCTGTCATCACGTTTTAATATAGTAAATTTGTTTAGATTTTCTTCATCGGCGACGTCACTTCTGATAGGAAAGTGAATCTAATTGGTACTTTTGAGGGTCAAAAGTAAAAAATTTCCAATAGTTTTTAAACGCGCCGGGAAAACAAAAAAAAAATTAAGGAAAAACGGGAATTTTTTGAAAAGCAAATTTTTAACAAAATTTATTTTATTTTTGATGTAACAAAACAAAAAATGACCGTAAATACATGAAATTTTCATCGAATATTTATATAAGCATTTTCTACACACCATATAATTTTTAAAATATTTTGATTTTTTTGAGCTATTTATAAGCATAAAAAATTTTTGGGATTTTTTTCTTTTATTATTGCCGATAAAAAATTTTTCACTCAATCAAGAAACTTGAAAATGTTATATAATGTTCCTCGTCATTTTTTGTAAATGTAAATTTAAAAAAAAGTTTTTATAAGGGTCAAGTTAAAATTTCAAAAAATAAGAAAACTTACGAAGTAAGAAACTAATGAAATTTTACAGTTTTTTTTTTACTAGAAAATTCATAAAAAATTTTCTATTCAAATCTGAGATTTGAAAATTCAACACAAGAATCTTTATAAGTTTTTCTACCTTTAAAAAAAAAAAAATTACCGGAAAGTCAAATTAATTTTTTGGGAGTGTTTGAAATTAAACATTGGATATTCTCCCGTTTTCTCTAGGAACGATTTTCTTATTTTGATGTAATTAAAAAAAAAATAATTGAAGACATTTGAAATTTTCACAAAATGTTTAGATTACCATTTTGTATATACCAAAAAAAAATTAAAAATATTTTAATAATTTTTGAATTAAATGTAGGCCACAGAAATTTTCGGTTTTTCAAATTTTTTTTTCTATAAATATTGATAAAAAAATTTTCTTTTGGTCAAATTTCTTAAAAATTTAATAAAAGATTTCTTGTAAGATTTTAAAGTAGCACATTAAAAATAATAAAAATACATAGGTACAATTATTTTTATAAACATTAAAACTTCAAATTTTAACTTAAATTTATCATAGAATATTTGCAAACTGTTTTATAGTTAAAAATTTATAAAATGTTCAGTTTTTATAACTAAGGATTGAAAATTCAAAACAAGATTTTTGATAAGTAGTTTAGAGGGTAACTAAAAAATCAAAAAAATAATTTTTTATAGGTATTTTAAAATTCAAAATTCGATCGAAATTAGATGTTTAAATAAAGAATAACGATGTTAGTTATTTCATCGTAACTTAAAAAAATATTTTTCGTTTGTGCTTGAAACTTTTAAAGTATATTAGTATATTTTATACATTTATTTAAATTTTCTAATGCATTTTTATCTGTAAAATTAATTCAACCTACTGTATTATTAATAGTTATATGAATTATTTTAATAGCAATAATATCATAGAATACAATTAGTTATGTAGGCTGACAAACCGTCTTCGCTCAAAATCGTTTTTATTAGCTTTCATGTATTACGTGATGGAAACAAATTAAATGTAAGTATGCATTTTTTTAGATAATTTCTATTTAAATCTTTAATATGTGTTTTAGATTTTTTAGAAATTCCTAACTAAATTCATTTTAAAAATATTAATCCAAATTATTTTGTTCTATATGAAATCAGTAGGGATTCGATGAAAAAAAATGTATTTTATAAAAACAATTAATATTAAACAATACATATATTATATACAAATTGGCAATTCAAATATTTCTTTTATATAGTAATTAATGCATTTATTCAAAAAATATATAAGCAATGGATAAAGTAAAAGTGTTTGAAGTAACAACTAATCTATGGAAATTTAAAAAATATTATGCAAAATGTAAAAATTGAAATCGAATTCATTAAAAAACACGATCAAAGAAATTAATAGAAAATTGGAGAAAATGTTATTTTAATATCTGTTTTTTCTTAGTCAACACTCCATGATAAAGATATTTCAAATGTTTCATTGTAAATACAATCAACGTTATTTATTTATAATTTATAAAATGTATGAAATCGGATAATTGTTCAAATTAGCACAGTAATCATAATTATAAATTTCAAATCAACTTAATTATTATAAATTATATTTTCCTATAAAGTATGAATTTAGATTTATCTCAAAAATTAGTGTACCTAATAACTTAAGCTAAAAGTAATTGACACAATATTAAATACAAGTATATTAAATGTTATTCAATTAACAAATAAAATATCGACACTTCATTTATCGTACAATATCATAAATTGTCAAATAATGTGCCAATAAGTATTGATATTCTACATATACAGTTGGTTTATGGTCTTTACGTGTTGACTTTGAATTGCTCTACAACTTTTCAATTAGATGGTCATTGGTCATATTTTTGTTATAATAATTTTATATTTTCATCACATAATCGTTATTGAATGGAATATTCAGCATAGAATGTGAGCATTTATTTATGATATTTTAAACAATTTATTTTATGTGATATAAAATAACAACTATTATTGATCAAATTAACATTTTAAAATACGTTCAAATTTAAAATTATAATTATGCAATTTAAAATCGAAGGGATTGGCATTTTTTAAAATATATGCGTACACATTCTCCTGTTAGTTTTACAAATGCATTCTGGTTTTCGATCACAATGTATTCATCGAATAATTTATAAAACGGTGTTGTAAAAACACAATAAGTTACCTATCGCATGGATCTATACTATTTTTATTTTCTACAAGACGTAGATATACATAATTTAACTAACCCCAATCGCTATAACTTGGGAAATCGAAATAATACAAACGGTTGTTTGGCGAATCGTATAAATGAATCATTTGATGTGATTTTTAAACATAAATATACAATAATATAATATAAACTTACAGAGTTTAATAGTTAATACCCTAGTCATTAAGTTATAACATAAATTGTAGTTTTTTGTTTATATTTATCTATGTTTATTTTCTAATGTACTCTAGGCTAATAGCATATTGTGATGTTGAAGCCTTAATTTAATAAAAAAAAAAAAAAAACTTACAGAATATAAGAGATTCAATTTCAAATAAAATATCACGGTATTTTATATATTTTATTATCACATCTTGTACTTATCACAATAAGGCAAGACACACCAAATATAATTAGGTGCATCATAGCGAAACAAATTCATATGTGATATGACGGTATACACAATATATGAAATTCAGTGTGATAAATTTGATATAATATTGAGGTTATACGGAAGTATTCAATATTCTTTCAAATTGATTTTCTTTCTGTTTTCTTTTTTCTTTGTTTTATTGTAGATTACTATAACCATACTGTTAGTAATTTTATTTCCATAGACAGGTGTATCAGTTTATCCAAGTATCACATATTATTGTGTATTATAGATGTATATAAATAGGTATAACATACACTCGTTAACCGATAACACTTGTAAATTAAAAAAAATATGAAAGTATCTACGTTAAGTAATAAATTAATTATTTGTTGTAAAATAAAACAATGTAATTTATAGCAGCTTTAAAATGTTTAACATTCATGTTATAAAGGTTTTAGCTTTTTTTTAAAATTAATAAGCTTAGTAAGACCAGAGTTGACAAGGCTGTATATGACTATATATGTGTGTATAATAGTGTATAATACATAATGTGAAGGTGTCAAAACTGATTACAAAATGTTTTAGGAGCAACCCTAAATTATATTTCACGTTGACCAGAAATGAGAGAAGAGTCATATTGTCCTGCAATTTCATCACGTTTTATATTAAAAACTATACGAGGAATATTTGGGTTTAGCTCAGTTAGAGTATAGTGCCGATTAAAGAAACAGATAGAAAGGGATGGAAGAAACGGACCGGACTTACGCAAGGCCGCTGTCAAGTTAATCTATTGCACGAGTTAAAATGATGACGGTTAGTATTTTATCAGAAATAACCCATTTTACTACTCTTCTTCAGTAAATATTCACCAAGTTAAACGCCATGTATTTAAACTTTTATAGTTACATTTTTAACATACTTAATTTATAGAATATATTATTATTATGTGAACATATGATTTGTTCATATATGTTGTGTATAACCTGAATGTTTACGAAACTATAAACTCGACCACTTAATTTTAAATCCTACTTACATGATTCATAACTTGGTAAAATGTTTGATGTAGATTTATGATTATTATTAATAGGACTCAATATGACTAGGTGTGTATTAATTATTTTGCATCAAAACTTAGCTTAAACGTATTTATTTTTTCCAATTCTTAAATGTCTCAATATTAATTATCTCTAATAATTGCTTAAAAATACCTAGTGGTTGAAAACACTTAACTTGTGCTATAATTTTCTGTTTAATCGAAAAATATAATACATTTAAGGATAATATATTTATAGTAGGTATCTATTTTAGTGTTATATTATAGTCGTTAATATGTAATATTCAATTGATAATTTAAAAAATATATTATATTAGTTATAGTCTTGGTCTTTGGATTTTGGACAACATAATATGATAAAATCAGTTTTAGTATAAATATAAAATAATATTATTAT
Organism: Pentalonia nigronervosa; assembly: GCA_014851325.1. NCBI lineage: Eukaryota > Metazoa > Arthropoda > Insecta > Hemiptera > Aphididae > Pentalonia > Pentalonia nigronervosa. Next base: position 45,866 of record JACXSJ010001633.1, read on the forward strand.
GTTTATCTATACTCAAATCAACAATGTTTACATAAATAAAAACAAAAAGTGAACTAGTCCTAAAATGTGAGACAAAAAATAATAGACAAAGACTACATGGTTTAGGGAAAAAAATACTATTAATACCATAATATAGAATTTATGTATTCATTAGTCAATAATGCATATACCTATAATCTGTATTCCATTAAATTTACGGTCACTAATTAAATACTACTCTACTTTTATAACATTAATATTACAATAAATAATGCACAGTTACATAACATAAATTGTTGGTGTTAAATTGCATTCATATATAATTATAACATCAAGGATAATAAATAAAAATAATTTCTAAATTTCTTACGAAACCATTTATCTTGCATGTTTAATTTAAATATTTATCGCGTAAAAAACATATATTTCAAAATCTGTGTAAACTTACTACAGTATGACGTATTTTGATTTATGAGTAAATATTCTTTAAAACAATAATATTAATGTTTAATTTTATTGTATTCGATTAGATTAAATTTATTTTTTTCAAGCATAAAATCACAAACTAAAGTCATTAATAATCATTTTTTTTTGTATAAAAGTATAAAAATTGGGATTTGCATTACAATCAATTTGTAATTATATTGTATATTTATTGTTCTATTGTTGATTAAGTACTCCTATAATATGTAACTCAAAACGTATCTGAATAATTTGATACATTTTCATAGCTTTATTATTTTAACGAAACAATTGTTCTTAGTTCGGTACTAACTAATTTTAACTATTTATTATTACACAATTCCATCAATGGTATTTTTATGGAATTTTTATAATTTTTAATCTATTATGTTTTAAGTTCTATTGTAATGTGTAGACTGTATGTAATACATTATGCTCGTATAAATGAAAATTATTTTTCGTTAAAAATAAATATAATTAAAAATGTAATTCATCATCTGCATATATCTTATCTTATAGTTTAGCCTTATAAGAATAGTATACAATACGTATATACCATTATTATACTTAATATTACTAAAATGTGAACATTTTACTACAAGAAACATAATAATTTACAATATAAAATTAAAACATTTTTTATTTTTTTCAGTACTTTATTATTATTCTAAATAGAGCTTTTTGTTGACTCGTAACTTAATAACTAAACTGACAGTGTACAAATAAAATATAAATTGTGTCAATTGTATTCAATATTGATATTATTTTTTTATTATTATCATCTGTTCAATTCATAATTTATATATTATTTTAAAATCACATAACAATGTGTATAAAAGTGGTTAACATAATATTATATTAATATTCTACTCACATCGTCATATTACTTCACTCACTATAGTCACTATCGAATAGGAGTTTAGGTGACGTTGGATTCGATTATAATTCGTGGAATTAATAGCTGTATAAAGGCAAATCAAGGCATGTGCTTTGATTGTTATTCGATTGGGAACTTATAACAGTGATTATACTGTTGTTAAATTATTATAGTGAACTTGGAAAATGATACGTATAATGATGCATACGATAGGTAGTAGGTATGTTATATTATATAGGTTTGTGTATTTCTACACCGTAACATAATTATTACACCATAGTAACCATACAAACACATATCGTGTAATATCGTATATTATATTGTATTTAATAATATACGATATCAATCCAATAATGTGTAGATGATACTGAGTGTCTTATATTATATATTATAACAACTATATAGAATAATATAACGAATCGTATTAAAAATAATTCTGAACCTGATGATAGTTAGGTTAATTAATTTTAGTATTGCGTTTATATGCTAGGCTAATATGTGACTATTCTATACTCCTATACATCAGATTATTACACTATACGTTTTCTAAAAATTTGAAATAATAATTGACTAATTCAATAATATTAAAGCCGTCTTTCCACGACTCGTGTACATCACAAAATGACGAATACTCACAATTCGTAGATTACTCGTCATGCTAGAGGATGGAGATCCTACTCGTAGGGATATTCGTTATTCGCCACCTTCTCGCGGGGGGAGGGGGTGTAATTTACAATAATTCGAGTACATTCGTCAAATACACGAGTCATGGGAACCCGACTTCAAGTTATTTACATTGAGCGTGTTCAATTTAAAACTAAACTCCTACATGTTGATCGAATAGCAAAGCGCTGCAATTGAAAATATTTTTAAGAATTTGAAAATCGCCCCATATGATTATCTCCGGCTCCCGTAATAATATTGCAAACAAATATGCACATATCGCACACGTCGCATAACTAATTAATACAATGCTTTATGTAATATAATATATATTATGTACCGTACTACACAGGACGGCGTCGGACGAAACTGATGTTGAGTGATTACGAATTATTGACAATCTCATTTACTCTATGATATACTAAGACTTTTGCGGTTCTGCGTCCTGTCTGCTTCGAACATTTTACAGAGTGTTAGCTCGAACGTCTGCACGCTACACGATCATAAACCACGTTAATTCTGATTATTTAATCGTAAATAAAAGGTTTTCTTATCTAAAAAGTCGTGTAATAGACGAGACGGGCATGTTCAGTGACAGTGTAATAATATATTTTAAATATAATAGTATGTTATGTATAATATAAATTAATAAGATAATATATACATAGTGTATGTACCGTGTGCCAAACCCGGTTTTCGTTGGCGAAACGATGATACATCGTACGACGAAGACGACCGCAACGTTTCAGGGTTTATAAACATTTATTATGTATATTATTTTACATATTTACGAGTGGCGCCGATGACAATGACAAAGCTTTATTGCAGCGATGATTCGATCTGAACACAGCACACGCCGAGTTGTGCAAACATTTCCAACAATATTATCTTTCGTTTTGGTAAATTTATTTTGTTACTTTTCAACATGCCCAAACGCGCATCAGCAGCCCCTTAAAATCACGTATCCGTATCGCCAACATAGGTAACATATCTCGCATCCCCCATCGACCACGTGAGAATATTATATATATATAATATAGGTTACGTATGATGATAAATTATAGTATGATAATATATTATGTTTATTGTATGCGCAGGTATTCACTCGAGACACAAATCAAGTGTCGTAATATATTACGGTGATTATTAATTATTACTGCACAATTTGTAAAATTAAAAAAAAATAAGTTTGATACACTCCATAAAACGTTTGCTGTATAACGGGTTACTGTTCGAAAATTCAAACTCACACCATACAAGCTTCACTGAACAGATGAGGGGGGAATGCCACTAGGACTTGTGCAAAGTGTATACAAAACTTGATTGTTCAATAAATTCATTAAAATCAGCCCTGTTATAAAAATTATTTGTTTGGAAAATTCAAGTGTTATAACTTATTATTATTAAATGTGGTGTTACCATACGATATAGATACTATGGGTTGTATGCCGTAATATATGTATAAACTATACTCATATTATATCGACTATAATACTAATATGTTATATTATAAGTTTTTCCATTTCGATAATACTTATTGGAGTATAGGTATTCATTTTTCGTTGTTATTCAGTGACACATGAACATCTAATATTTTGATTGTCAACAACTTTTAGATTTTATTCAATCTTTTTTTAATACTTAATAAGGAATTAAATTCATTAATTTTGACTATCGCTCTATTCCTACATAAAAGACTCGATGATAATAACAAAAAATTGTAATGATACATACTATATATTATATATACTCGTATATAAAAGGAATAATTTTTATTTTTATAAAATGTTTATAAACTATATATATATATTTGTTTAACCTGATTAATTACTGATTCGTAATTATTTATATGTAATAGTTTTATTTTTGAGATCAAAGATGTATGTAACACAATTTTATAATAAATAACTTTAATAAAAAATATTTGTTATAACAAATACTTTTATAACAATTTTTTTTTTTATGAGTCTTTGTTTTAGAAGACTCGACATTATGACACACGACTTTCAAATACTTGACTTGGTATCATGTGGCGAAGTGTATAATACTGTGTCGAAGTCTATATGAGATTACACGACATATTTAATATCATAACAATAATATGCTATACATTCGTTTACAATAACCCGTCGTTGTTATTAAAGCTTTAAATAACTAATAACGGAGATGTTGCTAAAACAGACACATAAACTAAGATTTATGAATCATTTCGTTAAGAAAAATTAATGATATTGGTTACTTGTATTTATTTATTTTTTTAGCGTAAATAACGGAGTGCTAAACGGATCACTGCATTGTAAAATCGCATTAGAGCATTATTATTACCATTAACATTTATACATCATTTATATGTACGGTGGTTGAGCATACGACAGTATATATTATTTTTATAATATTAAATTCTACTTTGGTTCGGATTGGAAAATCATTATTAAATAGTTATTTACTGTTCTGATTTCTAATCAATTTTTCAATATATCACTATTATAGATGACTGTACTTAAAATATGAGGGTTTTGACCACATTCAATATTATTTTTTTTATTTAAACATTGATTTTACAATAAATATGTGGAATTCAAAAAATAGTGAATAATCACCTCAACTCTTCGATCTAATAGTTTGTAAATATAAAAAAAAATATATATATAAATAAGTAAATACAACATAATAAAAAGTTGCTCAACCTTAACATTTTTATCATTATTATACTTAATCGAACATTTGTCTATGTATTGTACCTATACTTGAAAAACAATATTGTGTCATATTAACTTAAACTCTCTCTCTATGTTTATAGAAAAAAGTTGTTTTTATAATATTTATTATATGAAAATAAATAGTGGGTGAATTATACCCACTCTTTCATACTCTAATAAAGTTATATTTATTGACTTAAAAACTAATATATTATATTGAAATAATTTTACATATGTTATTATGTTTTATTTTTGTTTAATTTAAAATTTAATTTTACTTTTGTTTGGTTGGCGTAATTTATTTTCATGTGAATAAATATAATATAAATAGACAATAAATCAAATAAATTCTGATTGTAATTGGTAAGTATATAAATTAAATACAAATGCATAACCTCAAAGTCTAAATAGATGTCAAAATAATTTATAAACAAAATAAACGCTTTAATGCTAAATGCCACAAAATACCAATAATATGGGCAAAATGTATTATATCATGTATATTTTATTAGAATGAGGAATTTAATGTTATTTGTTTGTAATACTGAAGGACATTTCAATATTTTTGTATGCATGAAAAAGTGAAAAATTCAAATTTAAATTTCTCATTTGCTTCTTTGTGCAAATTTTAAAAAAACAAAATACCTACCATGTTAAATAATTGAGTTTAGAATACATAGAAAAACGAATAACAATATATTTTTTTAGAAAATATTTCTTACTCTGGAATAATTTCAAGTATATTCAAACATTTTCACTCCCAATTAGCAAATTATTAAAATCCCATTATTTCCCATCTTAAGTTCGACACCATATCTGGTAATCTACTAAGAAGGCTTAAATTATTATGGTGTACTAGTGTAAAGACCTAAATTTGAATTGACAATTCAATAAAATAGAATAATAATTAAAAGATAAAGATTAATTATATGTTAGAACTGGGAAACTTCTTTTTATTATGTTTATTCATGTCTATAAATTATAATTATTCATATTATAAATAAAAAAAGAAAATATTAAATATATATGCATATGAATATATACAAAGTTAATAAAATATGCAAAAATATGCGTTTTACATTTTTGTTTTTAAATTCGTCATTGCATAGATTGGATTTCTAGCTTAGTCTGCTACAAATCGATAACATTATAGATAAATATTAAATTTCTAAAATTTTCGATCACTAATAATAATTAATTTTAAGTAATTTCAGGTAACTATATAGTATCATAATAATATATAGGTATATCATATATACTATTATAAATAATACGAAAAACCTCTATCCATCTTCAAATAACCCACAACCCGGACTCTATTGCTACAATCAGCCTATTCAAATATATCAAAATACCAATATCTACCATGAAATATAAAATAATAATGTTATCTACATATTTAAATTTTTATCTTCTTACCATACAGTTTTTTATGATATTTTCAACGGCTGTTTCTGCCACAAATGTATTTTTAATAATAATAATAATAATAATAATAATAATAAAAAAAAAAAAATAACGAGAATAAAGTAATACAATTACTACTAAATAATTTCCTTGCTAAGATTTTTAAAACTAATATTTTATTCACAAAAGATTTCTCAATATTTAAACTATAATAAGTATTAATTATTTATGTATGTTTCAATATTTTTGTATAACATAATGATGTATGAATCACATTCATCAGAAAACATAATAATGCATACAATATTATTGTTAACATAATTACATTTTAGATGCTCGTTAATGTACTTATGCTTTTATAGTTTCATACCAATCTTGTAATATCAAATCACAAATAACTTGATTTTGTGAACAAATGGGACTATTCTATAAACCCACAATAAGAAGATGAATACTGTGAATTGTATAATGAGTATTCTACCTACATAGAAATCGATTGAGTTTCAGATACGAGAAAACTTGAATGACAAATAATGAAATTTCTACATAATATTATAGGTAGACTTATACTATATTATAGTAAACATAAATTGCATTCAAATACTGATGAAGTTTTGACTTTTGATTTTGAAAAGGAACGTCAAATAAAAGGTTCCCATGATGCAGTATTGATGTGTTCAGTATTTTATATACTCATAGGAAAGAAGTTGCCTTATAATGTTTTGTTGGAAAGTAGTTTGGAACCCAAATATCATCTTTATTCTCTCTCACGAGTGACCGACATCTGACCAATGACACAGGTTTCAATAAGTATATTTTGAAATTATAAATCGTATGAATTTTTTTCAATATAATAATGTTGATAAAAAAAAAACCATCTAAAACCATTATGAATTTGTTATAGTTTATTAATTACAATTTTTATAAACTCCCAACTATTACCTACTATTATTAGGTAGGTACTAGTTTTTCGTCTACAATAAGTACCTGTACATTTTGTTATTCTTATTTTCTGGAACAAGATTTCACGAATTCTATAAACTTCCATGCTAAACCGCCTGTTATAAACCAAAAGCTTACTGAGATTATGCGATTATAATTACTGATAATTCTGTAAGTTCATCAAACTATTCTTGGTTAATTCGTTTCAATTTAGTAATAGAGAAATATCGAGATTAAATGGTGTTATAAACTCACAGCATAGTCTTTACTCACCTTAGATAATATGTACCTATTACGTATACAATAAATAAATAACTAAATTAAATTAGGAATCTTGTGCAGTACAATTTCCATTAAGCCGATTACATATTTTGAGTGTTATCATACTAAAAATAGTAAGAACATTGTATTTGTATAGTGTATAATATGGCAACAACCAAAAGATTCAAATAACTATCATGTCACGCTTCCTAGATTTATTCATTCGTTTCAAATGTCAACGTTCAAGTTTATCGGGTCTGATGGAGAATTCATATGATCGCATAAACATATTATAATAATATGTCGGATTGGAGCACGTAAAGCTCGTATCCCATCAGGCGTATAATAAGTGATAACCGACGACCGGAGATTTCAATAGAAATAAACGTAGTCGCTATATTATATACATCAAAATATCGTCATATTTAAATGGTTACGTGGACGGGAGGAGTTGGAATGGGATTGATTGTTGAATGCATATATTTGTCGGGTATGTGCACGTCTTTTGTGTATGTTATTGTTATTACAATTTTGATTTTGTCCGCGGCGACAGCAGCGACTAACGATTTGCAAAGACGTGAAGGGCGATGTGATGTGTGTCCATCGAATAAGCATATTTCCGATATATTATAATGTGATATGCGTTATGACTGTTCATACACAATACGATGTAGGACTTTGCCAACCGACTCTTTAATTCTACTTACGATTTCTCGCCGATTTGATTTATAAAAGAAAAAACCCCACCCAACCGTTATAATATACTATAGACGTGTTACGTACTCGCGTACATAACAACGCTATACGACATGGAACAGACGATGACGATACCTTACTAAAGGACAAATCGTTAAAAATATATTATACATAAAATATGACGGGAAATTTATACATTTATAATAGTTTAAATAAATATCACTGTAATGTTATATCATATTTCCCATTGCGTTTAGTCTCCGAAACACATCATAATATGACTATATAGATTGCCGGATCATTTTCGCCAAACGAATCCCGTTGATGTTCAAGAAGTAGGTATTTTTTTTTTTATAGAAACCCGATATTTTTGTAATCTCCTGTAATACGGTCCGTTAACACACACAAACAATTATAATAATATATTTTTTATGACATTATCCGCACTACTTCATACTCGTATTCATAGGAAATATTATAACATCATTCAGGATGAATTAAATAAAACAAAAACGTTTGTTTTATATAACAGGGTGACAAAGGTTTTCCCAATTTCGTAGGACAAAAAATTATTACTTTATGGGGTACCTAATTAATAATTATGTGTTCTTAAACGATTTTCAGAATTTTTTGACACAAAATTTGGAACCACCCGTTTATTTAAAATAAAATAAAAATCACACTCCTGGCATAACATAATAAATACCGCACGTTTACAATATAATAAATACATTAAGCGTATACGTACTCAGCCAAAATCGACTAATGTACCACATTCAGACCGTCAGCAGTAATGTATGCCGTGTCAATAACACTGGTGAGTGTAGCACACGTTGTACGCTTTCTTCAACAATTCATCACTTTTTATCGCGAATCGTCAACGTTTTATTATTTCTATTTGTGTATTTTAAATATTGTATAAAGACTTGTCTGTATCGTGTACACACACTTTTGGAAATGGTACAGATGGATTAGGTACTGTTAAAACGAGTAGGTTGTATTTGTTGTTTACAGTTTACTACGCATTTCGTAATGCATTTCACGCAGACGTTTTATTTAAACAAATAACTAAACAAACAATTTTTAAGCTCTACAACCTACAAACACTTTGAAAAAAGTTATAACAATTTATATTACTTTTTGAATAACTACGACAACTATTGGATGTACAAACATGGTTTATTTAAATACGTGCTTTTATTATGGAGTCAGAATAATATAAGTTATTTGAAAATTCAATGATAAACGAATATTTTATATCTACATTTAAATTTTTTTTTTCCTTATTATTAAATCTTATAACCTACCTAAATATTATCTTCTATTTCATCAAAGTGACGAGTGTTAAGTGTATATTATCAATTTGATTTAATTTATGACACATATGAGTAGTTACACAGATCAGCTGTATACGAAAAACTATTCTGAATAAAAACAGTCTGCCAGCCCAATTGCTAATTATATTTTATGCTATTAATTTATTATATTATTGCTATTAAAATAATTTATTTCTGAAAACATTGCATTTGAAAATATCATTGTGTGTATTATATGTATAGCAATATACATTAAAAGTGACAAGTACTCACGAATAATGTTTTTAAATTACAAAGACATATCTATAACATTGTTATTATTCATTAATCATCTAATTTCGTTTAAATTTGAACTTAAAATGTCGATAAAAAATATGTATTTAAAAAATATTGTTTGGATTTTTTGGTTACACTATTAACTACTTACGAAAAACCTTGTTTTAAATTTTCAAACCTTAACTATAAAAAATAAACTTTTTATACATTTTTAACTACAAAATAATTTGCAAATGTTCGATATCTTGATGAATTTTGGTCAAAATTTGAACTTTAAATGTTTATAAAAAAAAAGTGTGTATCTTTAATATTTTTCAACCGCCGTTAGAAAAACAGATATGAAAATCGTTCCATGATAAATCGTTAGTTTACGGGTGAATATCCAATGTCTAACTTCAAACGTTCTTCACAAAAAAATGTAATTGAATTTTCAATAAACTTCTTTTTTTGTGAAAGGTAGATAATCTTACAAGAATCTTGTATTAAATTTTTAAGTTTACATAATATTAGATTATATTCTAAACTTTGGTTAATCATAATCATTCTATTTAAAAATCGGTTTAATATAATATTAAAAATAAACGATTATTAATTATATTATTATATAAATAATATTATAGTTTTAACATATAATTCATTACGTTTAATCGAATTCTCTCAAACTATTTTATTAGCTAATTTAATTGTTAATAATTAATATTATTCGATTTTACAAAATTCTACGCTTACGATGAATAAATTTAGAAATAATTATTTTTTTAAAAATGTACATCAATATATAAACAATATTTTAAGTTTTTTTTTTAAGAACAATTTATTTCTATAGATACATTGTTTTGATTCCATTAAAACTGTAATCCAATGTTCTCAGCGTATTCACATTTAATCTAAGGACGACGATCATGATTAGTTTGTCACCGAACTGACGTTTTATATATACAGCAGGACCCCCATAGTAGGTACATCTAACATTGTAGATAAGGAGAGAAAAAAGCCAAAATTTAACAACGGTGCGTTTCACTGTCAGAAAACGGTGTCGGAGGGAAATCCTTTACAAACGCAATTACACACGATATAACGTTTCAAAAAAATGTGTTCAATTGTTACAACAAACGTAAGTTCATCCTATTTTGGACATCAGAACTGGAACTAACAAGAGTTTATACTGAAACTGACGACAAAATGTCAAAAAAATGTATTTAAATGCATAATAATTAATACAGAAGATAATTTATGCATAGAATAATATATATGCTTTAGTTTATTTATAAATTATATATTATATAGTAACATGAAAAATATTACGTGTACCTACATTATGAATATTATTTCATGTACATTTTTATTTTTGTAAATCATGGACATATGGTAAAGTTATAAAACTAAATAGTTATAAAACAGGTTTGATCTATTTAAAGGCAGCATATAAGAATAATGGTGATGTCAGATTACCCGGTTACCGATACAGTTACAACTGATGGCAGTGGAAATGGGATTAAAAGTTTAAGTCTTAAACTTATTTTATTTCAAATTAGTTATACAAATACACAATATATTTATAATAATTGGATTGTTTGTATACATTTATTTGTATTAATTGTAGTAACAATTTTAATTCACGCAAGAATTTTCAATTTTGATAAACTTAATTTAGTTGTCATAGGAATTGAAAAATGTGGATGATAATTTATCAAAGTTATATCACCGAAATAGAATAATATAATGAAACATCTATAGATTAGATATGTTTTATAATATGAGTAAGAATAAAACTTTGAAATCATAATATGACGATAATAATAAAAAACATCTAAGTATATGTTGAATTCTCCTCTGTTATTTGGAATTCTACACAAATTAGACCTGTTGAATCACTTGAGCGAGTCCAAAGAAAGTTCTTACGCCTAATTGGGTTTAAGAGAAAATTGCATAGTCGAGTAAATCCACCTACCTTAACGTCTTTATCATCAATTCAAGCCAGTATTAATTTGGAATCCTTGGTTTCTAGACGCAATTCTATAGATATTCGTTTTATGTCTAAATTACTGAATGGTGATATATCCTGTCCGGACTTATTACAATTGATAAATTTTAATGTTCCTCAATATAATCAGCGGCATCATTCCACTTTTTCAATACCATTTCATCGTACTTCTTATGGATATAATAAACCTTTAGATCGTATTGCTCGAGAATGTAATGAACTAAGAAACGTGGACCTATTCTTTACTCGTTATTTATAGTCTGAAAGCTTGGTCTCTTTAGTATGTTGTAATTATTTTTCTGTATCTAATACTATTGTTCATATTAATTTGTGTTATTGTATTTTCTTTATTTAATTTTGTACTTATTAATATATTATGTTCATAACCTTTGTATCTAAATTTATCTAAATTGTACTTGAGTCTACTAAGGCGTTTATATCAATAAATAAATAAATAAATATGTTATTTTTTTTTTTTATAAAAATAAATCACGCGCATTATGATTTATTACATAAATCTCTCAATTACTAAATTACGTTAAAAAGTGTTATTTTTTTAATTTACTGTTTCTGACTTTTGTTTATCATTTATTTAATATGTCTTAATGTTTATTGGTTCGGCTCACTAACAAAGATAAATCTACGATTCACGAGTTAAGCTGCTTACGGGCTATTGGAAATACATTTTGTACACGCTTACGCTTGGGTAATATTGTTATTTTGTTAGGTATTTGAAACGATTTTGTAAGCCTTTACAAGAGAGTGGATTTCGAATTAAATTCTATCAAAGCATTTCCATAAATCAAATTAATTATTGTAGGTGTTACAGTGTATTTTTATTACAGTGGTTAGTTCCTCTGTCATCCAATCACTACAGTACAATTTTAGATGGACGATAACGGTATTAAGTGATAATTATTGTGATCAATTAAAATTCAAAAACTGAATGTTTGTCAATATTTAAAACGTTGATTGAGAAAAATCAATAGTTGTAAAAAGCCATAATCAAATCACGCAAGAAATAATGCGTCCTAGAGTAAGGCTCGCGAAAGAGTTATTAATTATTAATACAATAAACGTTCTATTTTAATATTGTTAAAAGATTAGTCAAAAACTTTCTGCGTTTCTATATTTTTAACAAAGTCTGACTGTTATCGAAAAGGATTAAAGTTAACTATTAGAGATATTCCAGGGCTGTAGTATGGGCAAGTTATAAAAAATAATCAATACTAATAAACACACAAACAGACGTTTTTTGAAAAATTCCAACTTCGAAAAATGCACCGTGAAATGAAAAAGGTCAGCTGAAATGTATTCTCCGACCCAGTAAATCTTTTTTGAAAATATATATGTTACACACTCGAAGCAGATACCTATATAATGTAATATTATTATTTATTATATATAAATACCTACTATAATTTATACGTGAATGTCATCGTCGCAGTTACATTTTTTTATGCGCATTTTATACGATATACGTGCACGTTCTAGATAGTGGAAAAATCGCGCGTTACGACGGAAGCAGTAAAGTAGAACGTGGATGCGACAAACTGGTCGTATTCTATTATATTATTTTATATAATACAGTGCAGTGTGTCTGACCACGCGATGTTGTTCCGACTTTCGTTGACGATCGCGACCAAATTTGGTAGAAGTAATCGTTGATGCCGCACAATAATATTGTGTATGATAAATAATTGATAATTATTCGTTTTTATGTTATATTGTGAAGTTTGATAAATGCCCATATGTAGGTAAACATTAACATATAATACGTAAGTTCCTACCGTAAAAAACTTCTCCATACGTAAGTTTCAATACGACCAAAAATACACCAATAAATACACGGGAATAATATTAAAGGTATTACATTTTATAGTGTGCAAGATATAATATAGTGTAACTATGTAAGACAGAATAACATTATTTAATAACATTTTAATATAATCTCCACTGTCTAAAATTTAGAATTATATTAATTATTGTCTATAATACGAAATGGTATGGAAATCTGAATTAAAAAGACATTTTCTATGCATCGTAAAAAGAAACAAATGTTAACCACACTAACTACATTTTAGTAAGTAGTCTTGAGTCTAAATAACGTGGAAAGGAAACTATTTTTGGTTATTTTTTATTTCAATTTTTTTCATTATTGTATGTATGAAATAATTTAATCTGTTTTATTCTTGTAGGAACACTTACATATTGGTATAATTTATTGGTTTTTTTTTTTATAGGAACCATAAGTATGGGTATTTTTACTTGACATGTATGATTCGCGTGAGAAAATATTATATTCACCCTATATTTTACGACGTCAGTTGTCATTAAATAAAAAAAAAAAAAACTAACACAGAGCGGAAATTTGACGCATCCCGACGAACGTCATGTACACATGGTGGTGGTGACCATCACAACCTGGCTATGGCCCGGTTCGAAATATTGATAGAATGATAGACGTGTGTCGCGAAAACCGATAGTATAAATGCAACGGCAGATGTTTCCAATACAGAAATTCGCCAACCCACAAGTAACCACTGAATGCATTTATTTTACGATTGATAAACATAGGTACATTCACATTACAATATTATTACGCCAATGTGCCGTGTAGATAAACGTATATATAATATACTTTTGACATATTTTGGGAGTATGATATACCTATAGGTACAACAGCGGAAATGGTACTTAAGTTTTGAAGCGAGGGATTATGAAAGTCATTTCAAGTAATCCGCAAAATGGATTGAGAAAAAAATGACTCAACAAAGCATATGTTATTTTATTTATTGGGTTGTTTTTCTTCGGTAAATAAAATCAAATCAAATAATGCAGCCACGTGTCTCTTCATTGTTTGTTTAATGTAAATAGTGCTTTAAACATATATTATAGAATAATTTTCCATATAATGAAATAAAGCCATTTTTGGTTTGAGATCAGTTAAAATGGTTTTTCAAATTCAAGATTGATATTTACTATCAAAGTTTAAAATAAGAGAGTAATATAAAGAGAGAATATAAAAATAAATTATTAGTATTGGTATCTTCAACAATTAAAAAAAATTATATCTTTATATCTATGATAATATATTAGATCCATCAAATAGTTCGAAAAAAACAAAAACTTGAATACGAAAACCACACGGGTGTGGTATATTATACATAATATAATATGTATTTTGATACTAATACAACACAGGAAACGTTATGTTATGGATACCATGATAGTCAGTGATCGCGTTAATCAGTGACAGCCCCTCGTAACTTACAGTTTACTCGAGCCTTATGTCGAAAAAAATTAATAATAAATAATAACAATGTGTACGTATTATGTGGAACTTAATAGCGGTCACAGCGCGGCGGTATATCTATCTAGTATCGAAAACGAGAGGTACAATCCCGCTAGACGGACAAAAAAGCAGTTCGAGATCGACTTTGAAAAAATGCCTTTACGGTGATGGATGAGGCCCCTATATCCTGTTCTTGTTCAACTGATTGCGAAAATATTGTAACGTGTCGAGTATCGCCGTCGTATGGTTTTCCGAGGCGTGCTGACCTACCTAATTGATCATTGTATTAAAAGTAAACGTTTATATTAACATAATTACACGAAAAAGCTATATTATGTTTTATGGATATAAATAATATAATCTTTAAATATATATAAATAAATAATATAATTATCATTTAAATATTATCTTGTAAATTCAATAAGTTCCAATGTTTTGTTGATATTCAATATTAATTTTAAATTTTTTATCCAACATAAATCAATATGCACGAAAAATACACCTTTTGTTGTATTTTAATATATTATGAACAAGTAATAATAACAATAACTAAAACAATATTCTGTGTAAGTATCTAGTTGTTCATAGTTTCGTAGAAAAGAATATGTAAAATATAATATACTTAGTATTATTTTAAATCATAGTGAATGTGCATTATGTGTTCATATTATACTTGTATAAAAATTAAATTTATATTCCTATAAAAACAAAAATGTAGTTATATATTTTTTAGATTTATGGTTACAATATGAAATATTTATGAAAAACCTTGTTTTAAATTTTTAATACTTAGCTATAAAAATTAAATATTTTATAATTTTTTAACTACAAAATAATTTACACATTTTCGTGATTTTAATGAATTTTGTCGAAACTTAAATTTTAAATGTTTTTAAAAAAAAAATGTGTTTTTGTATCTTTAATATTTTTTAACCTGCTATTATAAAAATGTCTGAGAAACCTTATATAAAACTTTCATGTTTATTGATTCAACGAAATCATTTTTATCGATATTTATTGAAAAAAAACTTAACTGATTTCAAATTTCAAATGCCTATTAAATAGTTTAAAAACATTCAAAATATTCTTAAAAGTATACCATGTATAGAAAATGTCAATATAAACATTTGGTCAAAGTTCTAAGTATCTAGGGTTATTTGTTTTTGAACTACAACATAATAATAAAATCGTTCGATAATAAATCGTTAATTTACGGGTGAATATCCAATTTCGAAACTCATACTTAAAACACTCATTAAAAATTTTTGTGGACTTACGATCAACTTTTTTTTTAATTTCAACTAACAACAACTTATGTCGAGTCTTTTATTAAATTTTCAAGTTTTTTTGACAGAGAGAAAAAGTTTTTATCGACAATAATTAAATAAAACTAAAAAAAAAATAAAAGAATTTCTGATCATTCAGTAAAAATTTCATTTATCTATGGTTATTTTTATTCTTCAATTTGGTAAAAATTCTTGTTTCTTCTTAATTTTTTCCGACGCTTTTGAAAAATAAGTTTAACTAGATTCATTTTTCCATCAGAAAAAGTACTAAAGTTGAAAGTTGAAGAAATTTTTCCGCTGGAAAGTTTTTACAGACAGAAAAAAAAACATTATTGTAAAATCAATGCATTCATCGCTCTGCTCAGAATCTGAAAAAGTTATACATCGGTATTATGAATGATTGATATAAATTAATAACTGAGCATGAATGTGTTCCTCTATCAAAGCTTTTCCTTTTCCAAAAATATAAAGAAGACATTTTATTCAAGTCATACTTTTAAATTCCTTAGATACTTATACATAAAGAATGAATATATAAATATTAAATGTATATAAATATATATAAATATATAATTAAATAATACTTTAAAGTTTTTATTTTTATCTTCAAAACTTTACTTTTTTTATTTGGTATTTGGGCCAACAAGAACCCTTATTTTTAATAATAATGTTATTTCTTAAGGTAAATATTTTTATTCTTTTTATTTTGATATACTTCTAAATAAATCTAAGAATCTATTATTTATAACTTTATAATCATTTTAAATATTAAAGTATTGTAGTACTAGGGAAGTTTTTTTTTTTGTAATACTCTAATCACTTAAATATAAAATTATTTTATTATAATATAATTAATTATTTCAACTAATATAACTATTCTATGTCATAAACGTACAAATCGACATTTTAAATTAAATATTTATACCTGAATATGAAATTAAAAAAGAATTTTCATTAATATAAATATTTAACGTATACGAGTAGATCATAATGTTCAAAGTCATTACAATCCTACAGACTTGGTGTTATATTTTAGTATCCAAAATTAATAATCATAGTTATTATTAATTTGTTCAATTGATAATTTTAATTTTAAAATATCATATTGTAAAATGTAAATAGTAATACATTTATATTAATATTTATTACGGAAAAATGTTATATTCATGTTTTATCAATTTATGAATATTAACTTTTAATCAGAATTACATTCTGTGAAAGAATGTATAAAAAGTAAAGTAGTTAATTATTTTAAAATCTTTAAGATTATTGTTTTTTAGAGATATACTACGTTTTTACTATTTTGGTTATTAAGTATTAAGAAAATATAAGTTAGCTTTATAAAATTGTCAAATGTTTAACATAGAAAGTATAAAATATCTGCTAAATATTTTTTTAAAAAATGTTTTGGATTTTTTTTAATGTATATTTATTATTTACTCTAGTAGTTTCTGGTATCAATTAGTTACAGTTAGTAATGGATAGTTAAAATTGTACCATCGTTTTAACACAAGAGGAAAGCATTACAGTAGCTGTTAAACAGACTAAATGATATTGCTTGGTATACCTATTATAAATAAATCAATCTATTCAAGCATATACAATTTCCAAAGACGTAAGTACAAAATGTAATAATATGTTTTCATGTTCTATACTTCGCGTCACATATGTCAACAGAAAAAAAATTACTTAAAAATATATAGGTATATATAAGTATTTAAAACTATGTGGATTAATTGAATTGAAATATTCGAAATAAACTATTGTGATTACGAATCTAAATATTTATAATAATTTTTAATTTAATCACATATTCTTATTATACATACATTGTACATACGAACAAAATACGAACGTTTTATATTATTTATTTAATAATATAAATTATAGATATTTTATACATAGTATAGCTAAAATTTAACGATAACACAATAAAACTTTTTGTTTATAAATTAAAATTTGTAAGTAATAATTATTCTACTCGCATTTACTAATTACTAATATTAAAAACTGTAACTTCAACAATTAAAACATTACTGACAACTCTATGTATTTTGATATTTCATTGAAGTTTTATGAAAATTAAATAATATGTTAATAGGTAAATTTTATTACATTCATTTTTAAAAAAATGTTTGTATTTTTGTATATTATATTATATTATAGTCATAGTATATTCGTACACTAAACACTTAGCTTTTGTTCAAATTTAGTATTTTATACTACACAAATTATTTTGACAGTATTTTATTAAATAAAATTTAATACTTAAAGCTATAAGAATAAAATGTATTGTTTTTTTATCAATCATATCGTTATATTATTTTAAATTACTTAAACAAGTGTTTTTAAACTTTATACTAACGTAAATGTTGTTTTCGAATTAAATGGTATAGTTTACGGATATTTTTCTGATTTTGAAACTATATAAAAACTATGTAAACTTTATAAAATTATAATAATTAAAACTTAGTTCTGTCGGGTAAATATATTAAAATTGTTTTTTTTTCTTGTTGTTTTTTATTTCTAGTATCACTGAAATTCTTAATACTTAATAATAAAAATAATATTAAACATGGATGATATATGGATACTGAAATGACTCAAATATCAGTTTTAATATTTAATTATTTTTATCAATTAAAATAACCTAAACCAGTTTTAAATAAAATTCAGTTTTATGTTATTTCACAAACAGGAACAAAAATTATACTATAAAACTTCAATTGCATTAATTATACAAGAATAATTATTTTAAAGTAGTACAATAAACATTAAACAATATTTAATTATAATACAGTTTTAGTATTTATAATTTAACTGAACACCTGGATATTTTAAAAATACGCAAAATTCACAATAGTGCTTATTCAAATAACTGAAAAATATAAACTTATTTTCGGAGATATAATTTCGACGTTTACGTACAAAACACACTTTAGATTAAGTAATAGGGCAACGAAGACGCGCGTTCAGGAATTTTCGAAGCAATTGTATGTATATCATAATTCTTAATAATATAAAGGGCGTCGGAGACTATGCTTTATAAATGATTAAAAATTCGATATATTTTTTTTATTCATTTGCAATATGAAAACTTTATGCAGGTCGGATTGTACTTAGATTTTAAAGATTATATTTTCAGAAATTGTAATTAGCCTTTATATAAATTTTATATTTATATTTCTTTGAGTGTTTTTAAAGATATTTTTCCATAATTATTTAAGGTTAATTCAAAAATTAGAATTTCACGTGACCTGAATAATGTTTTTCTCTGTCAAATAAAAAAAAAAAAAATGATCATAATCTGATATTTCTACAAGGCGTGATCGTTTTTCCTGCAGTAAAGTTTTTTTGTGATTGTTTAAATAGTTTGATTTTATTTTTCCGCGCAGCTTATCGTATGGCCACCGCACCACATAACTAAAAATTGTCTAAATTTTTCCCACTTAAAAATAGTCAACTCCATCAGCCTTAAAGGGAAACCGTGTCTCGGGTATATCGTACAAGCGCTTATTCGTGGGCGGATGAGCAAAGAAACGAAATCTCCTCGGGTGCGGTATAAAAAAATAAAAATAAAAGGGAAACATTTTAAAAATTGAAACATCAAAATATTTTCGTGACGAAACGCGCCAAAAGCATAAAAGATTTCTTACCTGATTTACTGTTGACGCGGGAGACTTCGACGTGGTCGTGCAAGAGTCGTGACGATCGGCAGCAGTGGAATGATACAGTATTATGACACCGGTGGAGGTCCGCCCGATCGCTGTTACGCACGCACTTATATACCGAGTCGGTTAGCACCGGGGACGGCCAAAAAGCGTAGCGGTCCTGCGTGCCAGACCTGTCGCCGGTGCCGCCCACACCGACGTGTCGACAGTCGGCGGGTGTTGTCGGTCTCGAAAAGCCACGAAACGCCGAACACTTTTTATTATACTATATTAGATTGTCCGCCGCGCAATTAATCAAACGACATCGACGACAGTGTTCTGATGAGCATGCAAAATAGGCGCCGACAAATTTAAAATTCTTACGACTCCAAACTAAGCATTTCATTGAATTTATTATAAATAATAATAAAAAAAAAAAAAAGACAGCAAGGTAGATACACAGAAAGGTGGTAGTGCGGTTACCTACCCGACTACCCTATTTGTTAGAAAAATGTCAAGGAGATTGTTTATTTTTGGTCAGTAGATTTTCATGTGTTCATTAGTTCATTATGGTAATATAATAATCGTTTTAAATTCGTTGTAATAATTTATTATTTTAGCGTTATATATTCTATAGTAGAAGTATATGAAAATATCGAATATTGAATGTATATACCTATTTTTAATGATTCGAGGTATATTTATTTTTATAAAAAAATCTAATAAATTCGAGAAAAAATATTATTGAGATTAGTGATTCAAGTTTTATAATTATGAATTGATCACAGAATCTTCTAATATTAATTTCAACATAATTTTACATGTCTAGCATGATGACGAACACAGAGACCAGCCGTTGGACTAATTCAACTCATAACGTAATAGGAACGTGGTACATTATTATTATATATTTAAAATCAATGATCAATAAATTGCGAAATTTGGAAAACAATTCTTTAATGAAGAACAATCAAAACGTCACTCGCTGAGATCTATTTTATATTTTTCGTAAGTTGTCGGTAAAGTTTTTCTTTACGCTTACTGAGATTTCTGAGAAAATCTATGATTCAAAGTCATAGGTTTAATTGACAATCGGTAAAATAGATACTTAACATATTAAGAGCACCCGTCCAAATAGTACATAGCAAAATAACATAATTTTTATGCTTAATTTATTCGATTCATATTATTTAAAAAAATTTATTAAAACTCAAACATTATAGATTGTATTTCTGACGTAAAATGTATCGATAAATAAAATGCCATACTAGTATCAGAATAACACTTGCAATGTAAAAACTGAGAAAATGTTTATGACTTTGGAATAATTTTAAATTTAAACGAATTTAAGGGGTTAAAAAATGATTTTAATGCAAATTTAATTAATCAATTGTATATTTCCTTTTTACTTATTTTTTTTATTGTCTACACAATTTAAATTAAATTATTACTCTTTTTCTAATTCATATGCAGTTAATGAACGAAAAATATGTCTATCCTTAATGTTGTTTTTATAAATACTACAGTGTAATAATTTATTAATTTCATACGAAATTTTCTTAATATTTAACACCTGCTACATTTCATTTTATCTAATTATTAAAACATTTCAACAATTTCACATTTTTTACCACTATTTATTGTTGTTTTTTTACTCATAATTTATTGTATTTATATTTCAGTAGAAACAAATATAGATGCATAGTGCACGAAAAAGCTATTCGTGATGAAAATAATATTATAATTAATCGAGACGTTTTTTTTAAACAATCTGTAATAATAAATAACTGGTGTACCGAGTTACATTTGTGGAATTCCACAATTATCCATTGTTCAATAATAATTATTAATTTATTTGTTATTTGATTGTGTTATCATTATAAAAATATATAGTTTATTATTTTAAATTTATTATAAATATAAATTATAGACTTAATTAAAGTATTAAAAGGAAATTTGTGTAGCATGTGAATGTGAAAGGGCATAGTAGCATAACCACTATGAGTTAATTTAATATTAACTTTCCACTACTTATCAAGTCATTGTAGTAATAAATTGTATAAAACATTTTTTTACAGGCAGTTATATTTACAGAATTAACTGACTACTAAAATAGTCATTAGTCATTGATTCAATATATACAATATAATAATGTACATAACTACATTATATAATCGTTTATACTAAAAGGCATATGGCGATCTACATTATACTTAATATGCATATTATTATAATAATTATATCCAACTGCAGACTGGCATATACGATGTATAGTAATATGTTAGCTGATATTACATCATAATTATATTTGATGCGGTATATTAGTAAATACTATTTCACTTGCCAATGGTTTAATAACTGAAATATTGAAGTCGTAAATAAAAAATAATAATATACATACGTATGCTATTTGATAATTTTTTTTTTTATTTATTATCAATATTAAGCTTTGATAACGGGGGAATTAATTTTTCTCATGATTTTACATGATTAGAATTTAAAAACGAGAAAGAATAACAATAAATGTGTTTTATATAAACAGTGATTCACAACTGAAAAAAACATAACTATTTGTATTAAATACATTTCTCTAGTTTGGTTCTCCTAAATGAGATGACGTTTTCTGGATGACAATCGGGCCCAATTATTTCATATATTATGTTTCCTAGTATGTATGTTGTGATCGTTTCTTTCTTTTTTGTTGGATCTGTATTCCGTCATTGTGTGTTCCACCGTCAGTGCCACTCCAAAGGAAATGTATTTTGTTTGCGATTGATTTTTCATGAGATATCTTTTGTGTAAGACGATTCTCAATCGGTTTATTATTATTTCTGTTTCTTGATGTTTTAAATTATTGTCAAGATTTTATATTTCTTTTATTTCTCATAATTTTATATTTAATATACTAAATATTAGAATTTAGAATAATGTTGAAAAGTACATAATATGTGTACATTTATTTTTGAATACCAAGAGACTACGTTTTCTTAATGCTAATTTTACATTAATCTTAAACAGTTCGACATTAATATAACTTTTAATTTTCAGTTTAAGTTAAATGTTTTATGAGTTATAACATTTTTATTTACTAAGTACATAAAAGTAAAAAACTATTTAAAAATATATCATACATATTCATTGTTTTGACCATCAAAATATATTACAGAAAGAATAAACTTAAATTGTAAAAAGTAAATTTAAGTACTATATAACTTTCATATTACAAGGTATATAGGCTTTTCGTAGAATTTATAGTATTAAATATGTCAAACATTTTTTTCTTGTTTAATATATTTTATGCAGTCTTATAAAAGTTCTTTAAATGTTTGAATAATTATTTTACATAACTATTACAATTATTAATGTACAATAAAATACTTATTTGACATCTATAAGAAATGTATAATTGTAAAAACAAAATTAGGTTTTGTATATGTATAACAATAATTTTCAAACACAATAAGTAAAATTCCAATTTATTTTTATTTATTTTGTCAACGCGCCACCTTAATCCTATCAATTTATAATTCGCAACAGATCCTCGTTTTGGAATTGTAATTTCAATAGCTCTGCGGTACATAATAGATAATAAAAAAGAAATACATTAGTAACACAAATTTAAAATACTTTTATATGAATTATGTATAATACTTAAATGAGGGATTTGTTAAAAAAAAAAAAAGTGTACAATGTATCATTTCTCATATTGTAAGCATGTTTTTTAAAACGGTTTTTGCATAAATTTTGAATTTTGCATAAGTCTTGTTATTATATTTTCAAAATGTTGTTTACTTTAATGAATAGTAACTTATGTTGCTGTATATTGTAAATTTACAAACAATAGACTAATCATTTGTTGTATCCGATACACATACTGTCGTATCGCGAATTTTAATTTATCATTTTTTCATTTAAAATTCATTTTTATATAAATACAGTTTCATACATTACACATTTATTTATACAATTTTTTCGAAATCAGCAACTTTAGTATCTAATATTTTTATACAAGCAACAGAGACTTACATATTGTACTCCGAAAATCAACACACGATGCTTATATTTGAATCAACTAACGAGATAAATACAATATTATTTTATGTTCTTAAGTGTAGACCCATTACTATAACAATAATAATAACAATAATCATATAAATATGGAAGTACATTTAATATATTGCGTGGCTTAAATTAAATGTCGTTTACAACGGTAGAAAGTGGCTTAGCACGGCGCGTTGGCTGCTACCAGTCGCGTTCTGCGACTAAGAATAAGCAACGCCCGGAGTTCGCCACAGTTCCCGGATGGGTGACCTTGTTTAAAAAAACCTACAGTACCCTTCCCCACAATTCCACAGGATCTTAATTTTTAAAACCTTAACCCTCCCTCCACCCAAAAAAAAAAAAAAATTAATTAATTAATTATCCATATGTATATATGAACGTGAGTGTTCACATAGTTACATAAATTATTGCACGAATAAGTGCAATTTACCATCGACGCGTTATTAAACTACTTCTGCGTTAGCGGATTACCATTCTGCTTTTTAAGACATCACTAGCTGCAGTTTATCATATTCTACGAACAATAAAAGCAAAATCACCTACCTATATATAATCTTAAATTATATACTTATATATATATATTGTACAGCTAACTATATGCTACAATGTTCAGAAGAACAATTTATTTATTTAATTTTATATTGTGACAATCGTATGGAATCGTGACATTTCGGGACAAAAACCAATCTAGTCATCGTGTTTAGTATTTTATATAGCAATTTAAAGGAATTTTAATGTCACTTAAGAACTGCCATGGAATGTCTCAAAATGACTCACAATTCCAAGCAAGATCTGAAAATAAAACAAACAACATTAACTCAAATACATATAAAGAAAATATCTTGTTCAAGATACAATTACGTAAACCAATATTAAAATTTATGGGTTTAGTAATATCAAAAAAATAATTTAAATAATTTTTCAAACAATTAATACTGTGATAACTACAAAAATTGTTGTCGTATTAAATTGTTGTTGCAATTTTCAATAATTTAGCTATATCTACTAATGTATTATGTTTTTAGATATTTTTCTTAGTGTATTATTTTAGTGTTAAAAGATACTTCAATTCGTAAAAACGTAAATAAAGTTTTGTACAATGATGTAAACCAATAGTTATATTATTGAAACTAATAATTTAAAAATTTTACATTTCAAAATAATCTATAATTAACAATAACAATTTAAATCAACTTATAAATATAGTACCTGGTTAAAGTTTATAATTTGCTAAACATGAATATAAATTAGATATTTTTTTAAAAAAATATTTAAATATAATATAATATAAGTCAATAAGTATTTATCTTGGGAAAAAATATTCTACCTACAATAATTTATATATATTATAATTTATTTATATATACCTCCAGCAGCATAATGATGGTTTTGTATTACTAACTTTATGATTAAAATACGCTATACATAATATATAAGTACCTGAGAATGATGACTATAAAAAGGAGTGTTTTAAAGTGCTAATTTTATAACTTTTTCGCGGCAATAAATATGTCTTCAAAGAGAATAATTTGTACCTTAACGTTCTAAACCTATAATGTTGATTAAATCTATGCATGTGATATATAGTTAATTTCTTAATACAATTCCATAAATAACTATATTGTATATATTTTGACAAATGATGTGATATATAATATAAGTGTAAAAATATCTATGTGTGGATCATTCTACATTATATTAAATATAATATAAATAAACAATTAATTTGTGAATATTTATATTCCACAGTATATAAAAATAGATTTATATATATGATTTATTTAATTAAATTGAAAATTTTTTTCAATTGCTCATTTAAAATTGAGTTATTATAAGTATCACAAAAACAAAGTTTAATCATTTTTGAATAACCATTTTGTCAATATTCCTTTGATGTGTATTTATAACGGAAAAAATGTATCGATCGATTTATATTTAATTTAAATGTACAGAGTTTGTTTAATCGAACTTCTTAGGTTATCTTATAGTATAAAATTATATAAAATAGTTCTAGTAATCCGTCATATGGGTCTTTTAAATGGATTTTAATTTTAAATATTTTGGATATTGGATATTTGTATCTCTTTATGAGTTATTAATGTCTTGGTAATAAACAATAATCATTTAAGTTAAGTTAAATTATGTGTATGAGTAATCGATGCGAACAGTTAAATTAGCGTCAGTGTAACCAGAGAAAAATAATTGCCATTCGGCTGAAGAATATTCCTTTGTTTTTTTTTTTTTAATATTTAATGGCACTCCATGTTTTCCAATTCTAAACCCTTAATAACTTGTACGTGACGAGCATTCTATCCCCCGCATTTTGTACAAATGTATTATTGTAAAACTTGTTGAAATATATTGCATGTCTGACTGAACTACTGGAGTATAAACAATGCAGATCAACGCTTATAAGTTGAATAGAATTTGACGATTACGTTATAAGTTTGTATTATGAGAAGTTCATATTTTCAGTCTTATATAAGTGTTTATTCATATCATAGTATACAATATATAATTAATTGTCAAGTAATTGTTTAAAGTTTTAAATAATATTTTAACTATGATATTGTATATTTTTCTGGAAAACCAATATTAAAATCATTATCACTATTTAAAATAATGTTGTATCCTTAATAATAATATAATGAAAACATTTCGAACTACTAGTGTTTTGTATTCTTTGAAGTTAATTAAATATTATTTTTTTTTTATACCTACTAAAAGTAGAAAAAACACATTTTAAATTAGTATTTCTAGTAAATTGTTATAAATTTAATATTTTATAAATTTGATGTAGGTCAGATCTTAATATAGTCATAATACCACGGCGGAAACTAATAACAATAATTACCTACTAAAACAACTTTCGAAAATTTAATATGAAGCACTATATAGTATATAAATATACTATATGTGTATTAAAAATCGTTTTGTTTAATTTTTGTGTTAGTGTTATCTTAAATTGATTAGTTAACCTAAGAACAATGCAATTATCGAAAAACTAATTAATAAATATGTATGTATTATATATTAATAATTGTAACTAATTGTTTTAATGACTTTGAAAAATTATAATCAACAATGATATTAATGATCAAATAGTTATACATTTTTATAATGACACTACTATCTATTTTATTATATAATATAATTTTAAACTAATATAAACTGTATATACAATAATAATTTGCAAAATATAATAATGATACAAGTATACATAAATGAAGCTAAATAGTCTATACAGAGCGCCGTCATGGTGATAATATTATTTAATTGATATTATTAAATAATAGAATATTTTAATTAATTTAAATTCTTACAAAATGCCAGTTAACTGTAATTTATTGCACTTTATAACATTTATAGTTAATAAATATTCATTATTTATGTATAATGAGCATTGAACAGTAATTGCATAAAATTGAAAAATATTTTTTTATGAATAAAACTACACTCAAAAAATTCTTTTAAATTTGCAAATATAATAATATCTATAAATAATTAATATCTTTGTGTTAAATCAGAACAATATTTATATCAACATTAGTTTATTCAAAACATTTTATATTATTAAAAATTATTATTTTAATAATATTCTATTAGTTATATACGATAAGGTTTCCTACACGGTCAGAATAGAATAATAAAATACCATGTAAACATTTTATTATTTTTTTAAAAATAGTCTTATCGATGCATAATGTTTTTTAAGTATTTTCTTTTATTTATTCAAAACAAAGTGAAAAACGTATTTGGATAATGTAAAATATTCATAGGTGAACAATAAGCGTACTGATATATCTTTCGATATTCTTTTGATTCATTTTATAATAGTTATAATATTTTGTAAAAATGAAATTAGAAAATGATTAATATTTGCAGAGAAAAAAATTGTATTTTTAAATGTGAATATTTCTATAAATTAACTATCAAAAATGTAGATATATACATTTTTAATTAGTGTTACACATACATGCACACACATTTTTTGCATATTTTTTGGACAAATAGTACCCATAAATGAATAATTATTTTATATCTAATATGGTATCATATTAAAATTTAAAATTATAAATATGATAAAATTATTGAAGGTGGACTAACAACTTAAAATTTGTTGATACGATAAAAAAATGTATTCTTCACACAAATAACATTATTACAATTTATATAACAAATAGTTCAAAATCACAACAATTTGGAAATTATTTTCTACTTAAAAATTAATACAATGTTCAATTTAAGTATCTTAGGCATAACTGAGTATTATGTTTAAATAATTAAGTTTTGAAGTGGTATCATTGAACATCCTCATTACTTACGTCGTTCAGTCTTGTTAAATATTAGCTTTTTACTAATTGTATAAATTATTCCAGATTGTAAAAATTTCTTTTAAAATAAAAAAAAAAGTAATTAAGTATATCCAATTTCTAAATTGTACAACCAAAAAGTTTAAAGACTCTAATAGGTAGTTAGCTTGCAACCACTCGGATAATTAGCAGTGGAATTTCCTACGTATTTTAATTTATTTTGAACCATTCTATATCGAATATTCATAATGCGACATTTACACAAATCGTTCGTTGAAAAGAAAAAATATTTTTATTCAATATATTTCTTTAAATATTTAAATATCTCATCGCATTATTTTTATTATAAATAAACCTTCTTACCAAAATTTTCTAAAGACAAGATTCATGAATCTAAAATACAAAAATAATTTTCCCAATTTTTTTTAAGGTGCCTAAGACTTTTTTTTGTACCAATGGCCAACAATTTCCTTCCCCGAGATGCTTGCCAATGTATGATATACTTTCATAAACAAACAAAATACCATATAAATACTTAATAACACACACGAGTGACGTTTATTACAATATTATAACGAAATAAGATATTATAACTTACGGTCAAATTCCGGAACGTCAAAATATTATCGACGTACGTAAGACCTAATATAATATTTTGACAAAATCACACGGCTGAGATCACACGTTTGGAGATATACAATAATATTCTCTTTTAATTAGGGTATATATCAACATAAAATCCCATATAAATATACTAGCATATTTTACTTTCTAATAATTAAAATACTCTTAAGATGACTGTATACACATATTGTATGAATGTGAGTAAGTATTTGTAGGTACACATATAATATAAGTACCTACTTTGTCACCTAGAGCATAGTAAATTTTTCACCAATACATGGACTACTGCCCATCATTCTGCTAATACTCGTACATTTAAACTCGTCCAAGCTTAAGCCAGCCTAATCCATAATAAATATCATGACGAATGTCAATAATAACAATAACGTAGTTTTATAAATTTAGTATAGATGCGTGTTTGAGTGCATTTAAAATAGACCCGGTCAAGACTCGAAACACACACGCCAAACATTCGGTGGAACGTACACGCTAATTAAACGATGACAGTAATCTATTATTAAGCGTATAATATCATAGTGTAACTCTTATGTACTACTTATGTATATTCGAGAAGACAAAACGGCT
The DNA here is from genome assembly GCA_014851325.1 of Pentalonia nigronervosa. NCBI lineage: Eukaryota > Metazoa > Arthropoda > Insecta > Hemiptera > Aphididae > Pentalonia > Pentalonia nigronervosa. Next base: position 75,243 of record JACXSJ010001633.1, read on the forward strand.
CCCCTCACATGGACTAAAATACCCATACAGTGTGTTATAGAAAGATTTAAGGACGTAAAGTATAAAGCGATTTCGGACACTAGGTAACTTTTAAAAATTTATATTATAATATATTAAAGTTTAAGTGGATGATTTTTTATAGTGACATCAATTTATATTAGTATTATATATATATATATATTATATTGTTCTCGTTTTTATCAAATTTTAAACACCTGCTACTATATGCAGCACTATTTCATGTATCTAAGTAATTTCAAATCTATTCAAAATAAACAACATGTATTATGTTATCTTCTTACTATTATAACTTTTTATTAAAAACCCAATGTAAAGAACTCCAAGGAGCAAAACTATATACTATCAAATATCAATGCAGATAATTATAATATAAAATGCATAAACATTATAAACTAACTAGTTCTCAATCCAAATAATTTTATTTTATTTACGAACACTATTATAATTAGGTATACTATAACTTTATTTATCATTTAATATTATTATATAATTTTATGGCTACATTATTATTTATTTTTATAATTAACAAAATAATGTCACAGTTTTCACTTAGCTAAAAGGTAAAAAGGCAAACTTTTAATTATAAGCACTACATAAAAGACGGCGTGTCATATATTTTCAAACGACGTTTTAATAATATTACGTAATTTTCTGATATAACTACTCATCGATAAATTAGCTCAAAATATTAAAAACCGTAATAAACGATATTTTACTATCATTAAAAATTATAATCATAAATATGTCATAAAAACTTTGGATAAAATTAATATGGATTTCTGATAATATTACTTTAGTCTTAATTGAACTACATAATATTATTACACACACACCTTTGGCTTGAAACCGGCATTTTTTTCAGATTATAATTTTAGTTTTGGATAACAGAATAAATTTTCTTTATTTCATTTTCGGTATCGAACACCGATGATATTAATTTTTCCAATTTTAATTTCAAGTATTAATGATTTTTACTGGTATTTGAAACCGGTATTGAATATCAAGTGATTTAAGAACTAGGATATAACCGCTGTAGTTATACGGGAATGTACGTGATCCGAATAGTTATGATATCTTGTAGATTAATAATAAAATAATTTTGAGTGACTGTGATTTTAACTAACATAATTTAATTGTAATATAAATAAATTATAATAATATAAACTTAGCAGTTAGAAATAGAGGCTGATTCTTTCTCCGTTCTGAATTGTTCTTCGTATTCAATAATACAAAATCAACACATCCATTACAGTGACTTACTCATTGATGAGATACACTCAAAACCTGCTAAACAGTAGGACGAGTTCCCTATTTTTTTTCTAATTTAATGTTCATTAAAACTCCAACGCCTTCACGACTTTAATTCGCGTTCAGCGCGCGAAAAGACAATTATTCATTCGTAATTAAATATATGCCCTTCGTTTTGCCCGTATACTTAAACACATTGCTTTGAGTGAGTGACAAGGAGGGAGAGAGGTGGAAACTTTGAATTTCGAATAAAGTGTATACCTACTTAAAATAATAATATTAATTGTGGAATTTCACTGGGCATACAGACGTCTGTATGTGTGTATGTGTACATTACACACGTTTAAATATTTAATATTTTAGGACTTTTTAGGTCCTCAAAAGAGAAGGAAAAAAACTTACATAAATATTTATTCTTTCGGAGAAACCTGTGATGCCCTATATAGAGTGTGGTGAACCGCCACCCGGGCCACCGAGGGAATTGTAGCTTGTGTCTTCTTTACAACTGGAAGAATGAAAATTAGTATGAGTATTAGTATGAGATTTATGAAGATAACCTGAAAGGAACGAAATGTGTGAGTACATAAAGAGAAATATTAGGTATACACAAACGAACGTATTTATGACTTTCCGTTTGACGTTGGTTTATTTTTCGATTTTTTTTTCATGTCTTTTATTCGATTATTTAAATGATTGAAATCGTAAATCGTCTCCTACGGTTGCTGTTTGAAATTAAAATATTTTATTATGATAAATCATAATTCATAAGCTCTTATAAAGTCTTAGAGAATTTTGTAACTGATCGCGTTCGTCGATTAAAGCTATCGCCCTAATTTCACTGTATTCTCTTTTAAAAAGGTTAAACATTTAGTTCTATTTCATGAATTTGTGTAATTGTCATACAACTGGTAATAGTCTAATATTATATGATGCATCATTGGCCAGTGTTGAACATAATAAGATAAATTTATCTAGATGAATTACAGAGATAAATAATTAATTTTCTTTTATCTTATATAGATAAATTTAAAAATGTTTATATGATGTGCCAACTTAGATAAATAAGTTTTTATTCTAATGAGTTCAGTCAGAAAAGTCTTTCTGAATGGGATCTGAACCAACCAAGTAAAAAGAAAAGTTTTTTTAATCACGAATCACCTGGTGATATATACGCAGTACCTATATAAATTTTCAGTGAAATCTTGATATGTAGTATTTTACCCTATGTCATGATCACCAACGAATTATATTTGGCCCACAGACTAGTTATTATTGAATATCGGTTTCAAGCCCAAAAATATTGGGTGAATTCTATTTACAATATAAATATTTTGAAAGCACATCTTTATCCTAAATTAGAAATAAAATCTGTGCTTTAATTTCAAATGAGATTTTTGTTATATATTAAATATACACATTAATGTTTTTGTTCAAACGATGACATTTTGTCATTTTCTAAATCTTATGTGTTTTCACTATAGTGGGTAAATAATAAAAGTCAGATTCATAATTTTGTTTACATGACCCCTTTTTGGTAAACTTTAATGGGCTTGCTATTTTTTTCAGTATAGAATACAAATATTAAGCTCGGGTATGACACCATTCACTAAACGTTTTAATTAAATATAAGTAACAAAAAAAAGTGTATAGACAATAATCTACTAAAGTAAGTAATCCTTTAGTCTTAAACGGATTTCGGAAACATATCAATTCCGTGTTTAAATATGTGTGTGCATAATAAATTAAAAAAAAAACTAACTTAGTGTTTCATTAGGTAGATACGGTATAAAATTTAGATGTTTCAAAAGTGTTTTTCTAGATTGTAGATTGGTCACTGACATTCAACAAGCTATTAAGTCATAACATATGTTAGGACAGCAGCGTTAATGATTTTCCCATAGCCCACTTATACATGCAGACTGTAGAGATTGTGTAGAATATTGCTATTAGATGAATAAAAGTACTAATGTTTAGTAGGATGTGAGTTTTATATTTTATCACTGAACAATTGTATAAATCCAATAAATCGTTGAGTAAGAATAGATGTCGATTAAACCTTTTCCACCAATCAAAAAAAACCACATATCGATATCACTAAGTAAATCGATCGATGATTAAAATTAAAATTTACACTTGAACTTAAAATATGAAATTCAATTTTTATAAACCAAAAATTTGTTAAATTAAAATCTTATATACAAAATTACAAACAATTCTATTTAAATTATTATATATTATAATGTTTAACCGTTTTATTATTATAATGTATATTATAAACGATCTGTAGTCAAATTAATATTTAAGGATATTTACATAACGACGTTATAAAAACATGTTTCAAGATTAATAATTAACTTGTTTCTTTTCTTGGCACAAATAAATAAAAATAGATACATACACAATTGTAATAAATTTCCGTCGTTTATGCTTATTTAAACTACGCTGTTACAAAAAATAAAAAAAAAGTGAGTTATTTAAATCGCAAATCCCCGAGTGCCGAGGATAGGTATATTTAATTTCTTTCAAAATAGTAATTATTAAAAATACAAAGTAAATTACAGTCATAAATAATATTTTATTTTAGTCATGAAAATATTTTACTGACTACCTACTGATTAATAAAAATTTCAAAATTATTGGTATAAGTTAATAATATGATTTATCGTTTCGTTAGATCTGTTCAAAATTTAAATACTATCATAATATAATATAATAGCTTCCAGTCGCGTATATAAGGATAGGATAGGGGTTAAGTGTTAAGAGTTAGGAGTTCAAACTCCACTCAAAAATAAAAGTGTGTGTGTGTGTGTATGTGTGTGTAAAATGTAATAAATTCTTTATACGCCACT